>NW_023608868.1:0-202404 GCF_013339725.1 Rhipicephalus microplus | reverse complement strand
AGAAAAGGCACCTGATTTCTGCAGCCCGGTCGGGAGCACGGCACAGTGCCTCAATTTTTTTTTTGCCACGGGAGTGCTAGAATGCACCTGTGCATGCTTCTTTCCTTACGGTCTTCTCACCCGTTGCGAAAACAATGGGGCTGTTTTTGAGTATTTTTGCCACACGTCGACAGTAGGAGCGCTGCAACCTTTATCTTGCATCTCCTGCGCCACGCGCATCATATTTTTCTAAAATTTACTAGAGGGGACTCTCGCGCTGAGATCGTTCAGCGATCATGGGAATGATAGGTAGTACACGAATTTGCCTAGTCTTCGTACTTGCGGGTGGTGAATCGTACTTGTGCCTTCGTTTATTGCTGTGTTTCGGTTTCGTTTCGAAGAAGGGAACAAACCATTCTAAACTTTGTAACTCAATTTGAAAACGTGAGCCAAAAAGAAGAGGTGGCGTGGTGCTACCACTGAACACTTGGAGATTTTGGTTTCGTGAGAAAACAGCTCCAAGCCACACGGACACACGCCGAGCCAGAAGTGCGAAAATTAGACAAATCTGTTACTACAGATCATCGCCATGCTCACTGAAGCTCCGTGTGCTGCAGCTCCCATAGACACTAGCGCCAGAGTTCCCTATAAAGCATATTTAGGAAACTCTATAGCGCACGCGAAACATGATCTGTTGCTCGATGTGAAACCGCGAAAGCCCGGTTATCGAAAGAGAAAGGGGGAGGGTGATTATTCAAAAAAGTCGGGGTAGAGCTAGAATCATCTACTTTAAAACGAGAAAAACATTCGTTAATAGACGGCTCGCCGCATAACGTAGGTATGCTTGTGCTCGGGGATAATACCAGCTGAAACTCGGTAAAATTGTGAAAGAATCAGCTAACGAGGCATAATGCAGGAGGTATAAAGCATTGGCTACAATCAGAGAGAGATATAAATAAGAATACGGCACCTGTTCTGAGAGCAAACCGCACCAAATACCTTCGACCCCTGGTCTCGTTAGACAACCAGGCTGCCAATAATAGAGGTCGCTTATACAAATGACGAATACACCTACTCTTTCTTAGATATTTTATATTTCTTTACTTCTCCAGTGTACGTTTGGAGGGCTTTTTAGGGCTAAAAGCTTTGGCCTGCAGTTTGACAACTCTTTAAAGTACGTATGTTTGTTTTATGGCTAATTAATAAATATAACTGCGTGTAGGGAGAAATGAAGTGAAAAAAAAAAGAGGAGACTTGCTACTGAATAACTTCTTCGGACAGCACACCCTGAGAACGGTGATGTGCATTGTCAAGGCGTTGACACAATAGCGAAAAATTAATTCTTGGAACTTCAAGATCTTTCGCATTCATTTTTACTGGGAACCATGTCCGTGAAGAATGAGAAAAACGCTGCTGCTTACGCTCGCAAGCCACTAAACCTGGAACTGCTACTCTCTAGTGCAAATCAGTTCTACGCTATCTTTCGAGTTTGTGAAAGAACATGTTTGCAGAGAGAAACTAACATTCCAACATTTCGGCAAGTAAGCAGCTTTTTTTTAAGGAAATCTGTATTATGTCTCTAGTGACTTAGTGCTACAAGCAGATTGTTGTCAATTCTCCTTTCTCTCTAGTGGGGCTTGCTTTTATTCAGCGATTTGCCCACCACGGCTGCAGTGTTCAGTCTGCAGTGATTTCTAGACTCTAAAAGGCGGTCACACAACCTTCAGTACGTAGAGTACGTACATAGATATTTGTTAGCTGTATGATGCTGTGCGGTAAATCACAAAACAAAATAGTGCGAGAGACAACGTCAGCATCAAGGACAAGTCTCCATCAAGTGTCGCATGCATCAGGCACTTCCGTGATGAGGACTATGTGCCTACGTATCGCATCAGAAAACGTCTTTCTTACTCCGCACTAACTCTTTTCGAGGACTATGCCTTCTTCTTGATTCCAAGTGCATAAAAGACTCGTAAAGATGCTGCTTCACTAGCTTCACCTCTACATCAAACACGGCTTCACTAGCGTTGCCTCTACGTCAAACATCTAGCAAGCGAAAAGGGGCGACCAGTAAACCAGATCTGCATGTTGCGACTTCACAAGAAGCAGTAGGTGTTTGAACGCAAACGATGAAGAGCGAACGCTCATCGCGCAGGTCGATACTTGACTATGATAGGAAGATTGTGCTCCCAAGTGTGGTATCATCGTTGAAAATGTGAAAAGATACATCAATTGCTGGCAGAAGAGGAAAATGTGTCTGAATATTATCGCAAAAGCAATCACCATGCATGTGTTAAGAAAATCGCCACAGATGCCTAGGGAGGAGAGAAAATAGTGGTTTCTTTTTTCGCAACAAAGAGAATGTGATGCAAAAAGCATCCAGCTTACCCCGACGAAGTAGTTAGGGAGTGTGTGATATGGCGTTTTCTGTCCCTAAAGGTTACCATCATGCTTGCACTTTCGGGCTTCTGACACTGCACGTAAAGTGCACTCTTCAGAGGTGTATAGGTACAAGTCTAACATCGTCTGGTTAGAGCTATGCCATAAACTATTTGTACGTCGTCAACGATTGATCGATATGTGGGGTTTAACCTGTCAAAAATACCATATGATTATCAGTGACGCCGCAGTGCAGGACTCTGGAAACTTCGACTTCCTGGTGTTCTTTAACATGCATTAAAATTTGAGAACACTGGCCTGCAGAATTTTCGCCTTCATCGAAAATGCAGCTGCGGTAGCGGAGATTCGATCTCGCGACCTGCGGGTCAGCAGCCGAGTACCTTAGCCTCTAGACCACCACGGCGGGGCACTTCCCTTCTGCAGCTCAAAAAGTTATCCCATTTTTTTTTTTGACATCACCGTCCGATTCACCCCTCTGCTAGTACGTCGACGAAGCCGTGGAAGAATACCTGAAACAACGACCGCAACGACGACCCTTCGTGATAGTTGGCGACTTCAACGTCGACGTCATCAAGGACGATTGGGTGGTCGACTACATGGAGTCGCGGCACTCGCTGAAACAAGCAACGCACGACGGCAAACATCATCCGACCACGGTTCGCGGGACGTGCATCGACCACGTCTTTGCAAATTTCGACCTTCGACCGCCGCGACTAGACCCACTCACCCTTCACTTACGGACCATAAAGCCACCTTGCTCAAAAAACCCAAAGCGTCTCATCAATAAACATCATATTTCGCAGCATACGTGCGTGCGTGTTCACTCGTGTTCACTCATAACAAACACGCATGTCGCAAATCACAAACCACATTTATCGCAGTTCAACATATATGCTCCACATGCTAACCATTGTTCCCACTCGGGAAACTGCGGTCATTTTTTTGTGTGTTTATAACTGCGGAAGTAGCGATAACAGTGTGCAGTCGAGAAGCGCGAAATCCTCATAGGCTCTAGCGCTTAATGCTGATATTGTTCACGTGCATTAAAGAACTAAGGGGCGAGGAGGATGTATCTCGTGTATGAAGGAGAGCAGAAAATCACCCCCTCGTGTTTAAACGCAGGGTGATAAGTGGACCCTTTAAGAAACAGTGAAGTTTATGTTAAGGGCCTGACGTTAACTCCTTGGTCCATGCTGGGTTTTTCTTGGCGTAGATGTAGTACATTTGAGCCACAGCCTTTCACTGACCATGAAAGACTTCTATGCCAGAACTAGCGTGCAAACCTGGCTGTTGCACCTCCGATTGAAGCCTAGATATTTCGTCACTCGTACTCAGGCTCGCGCAGTTACCGCGGGACGGCGGCGGCGTGGACTGTAACTGTCGGTGGGTGCGGCTGGTAAGCAACTCCTTGGTTCGTTTTCTGCGGACATCCAACGCTTTCTATTGTGCTCCAAGAGCCAAGCTCTTAAAACGGTTATTTGATAACCGAGCGCCTTCGAATGTGTTCATTTTTTATCGCACAGCGGGAGGTTAATGCTTATGTGGAAGGTGACAAGCTCCGAAATTTTATGCTTGCTCGACTCCAGCCATAAAGGATTTCGTTAAATGTATTTTGAATGGATAGGGTGATATCGTGAATGAAAATTTTTATGTTTGGTATTGGTGTGATCTTGACAGGCATTGCGGATGTAGAACCATTATGGGACAAATAGACTTCGTAAGCGCGTGGCCTGACACGCGGGCTCCATACCACGGGAAATTGTCGAATCAGCTACGATCACTTCAGAGTGCATACTAAAAAGTTAGTTGGCTAATTACCTGTTTAAATGGCTTATGAATGTTTACCCACCGTGCACTCACTGTCATCGCTTGAAGTATAGCTGTGTAACGTCAGTCGGGAAATAAGAATGGCATGCGCCTGAGTATTCTAGTGCAGGCAGCCATACAAGGATATGCGTTGAAATGGAAAATGTAACTCAACATTGTAGTTTTCTGCTGATTAATGCTAAAAGCATAGTTGGAGGCAAATATTCATCGACTTGATAGACTACACACTACTCAAATGTATCACACATTTACATAAATAAGACAACTGCGTCATAAGTAAGCTTCCGTCTGCCTCTTTGAGAAAGTCAACGTACCACGTGGTGAGTTCCACATGTACGATATATGTGATCTTCGTAGGCTGGTGACTGCACTTAGCAGTACGTTTGTAGGAAAACTCTCTTGTTTCATTATCTTATAACATCCTGCCCAACATGTACTGCCAGGGGTAGGTGGGATAAGTCGTTAATTTATTCTCTCTCTCTCTCTCTCTCTCTCTCTCTCTATATATATATATATATATATATATATATATATATATAGCTTGCGTTACCATTGGGGTGGCGCTTCACACATTGTGTACTTCAATTTATTGCGCCATTTCTTTAAACATAAAAGTTGACTCTACTGCACTGAGTACTATAAGATAAAGCATCAGTTACCGCTCAGATGTTCGAAAGCATTTGTTCAAATTTCAGCCACGTTTTACCTATAACGTGGTCTATATCAATATCAATCTTATCCACAAGTCGCCTTGAAGTGCAGAAAAACTAAATTTTCTCAAAGATACAAAAAGTTCTTTTTGATTCATCTCTACACACTGTACATTTTCTCCCTCTGGTGACGAACACCTCAGAACTGCGACAAAGTGATTTGAATGGCAGGTTTCCAGCCTATGACCTTGTTAAGACAAAAAGGTCAGATTTCCGAATTATATCATCAAACTTAGTAGGCTAAAAACTTTCTCTATTTTACTTTCTTCCTTGAATGCGCTTGTTAGTAGACCTACATACACCGGCATGAATGTTATTTTCAGAATAAGTGTACTTACTTTTTTGCAGTAGTTTGATTCTGAGTTAGTAAGCCCAAGTTATTTTCTCTAATGCTTCAGTCGTTATATTGGAACCAGAGCATTCATTCGGACACATTGCGAAAAAAATGCACTTATAATAACACACATTTGTTCTGCTATTCGATTGGACAATAGCAGAGACCGCTAATTCTTGAGCGTGGCATTATGCACAAGGTCAGAAAGTTTCTTGCAACGTCTTCTCTTGGAAAGGTTGTGATGAATGTGGATGGTCCATTGTGGATGCATTGGCCAGAACGTTGATTGAATACTATAGTTACGACTATCATCGAAGATATTTGTTCAGCTAGACAAAACACTGCCGGATCAGCTGTGGTCCTGGTGTATCGTTTACTAACTCTTTCAGCTATTGCAGTGATGTAACGCATTCATCTATGTCAGATAAGTGTAACTGTGGTGAGACTATTGACTATATCTCGCGCCACTACTGCCAATTTTAACATCATTGGACTTACAAGCGTGGCGCTTTGAACTAGTTGGTTGGTCAGGACGATTGTTATAGCGCAAGCTGAAAACGACGACAAGGGGACAAGCAGACGCTGCATGCAAAATAAATTCAATGGGAAGTTAGGGCTCGTCTTGCTGTCCCTTTGTCGTTGTTATCAGCTAGCGCTATACTAATCATTGGACTCTCTAGAATGTCTGGAGAAGACTCGATGACCGTACTTTTATTGGAGGGAAGCTCTTAGAACCTGGCCTTGTGGTACGTACGCAGAAAAAGCCACATGAGTACTCATGAAGTACTTGGAGGCAACATAATTATGCGACAACCCGTGACACCCCGTACTGTGTGTTCGATTGCTGAAATCCCTCTTTTACTTGTTGATTCGCATCCCTGTGTATACGGCACGAATCTTACTCCGTGGTCCCCGGTAACAAGCATGACATATCCTGCATAATCTCCCTACCTTTTCGTAATTGCTTCTTTTTCTTTGTTTTGCCAATCAAGCTGTGGCGTTCTCCAGTTTCTTATCTTCTAGGCCCCTCCGGTATTATATGCATATCGACATGAAGGATCGAAGGAAAGGCTTTATTGGGTGAGTGAGCTTGGCCCCTAACGGCCTTGGCCCTCACGCTATCCCGCTTAACAAAGCGCAGCTGGGTGGCCGGATGAAAGCACCAATCAATTTAGTACGTTGGACACCACCCCCTCTTAATCTACCCCACGTGCTTTGCTCCGTAATGATTACCCAGGTCATAGACACAAGTGGGCGTAACGTATGATGTTGATAAGATATACTCCGGAACTAATTAATGGTCCTTTAATTACTGTTGCAGTAGGGCAGGCTAACGAAAGGCATATTAGGACCCTCAAAAAGCCTCGAGGTAGTGTTGAAACTGAAGGGCTTTAAATGCTTTTTAGGTTTCGAAAAAGGAGACAGACAGATGCAAGATTCAAGATTCAATTTTTTTATCATGACATCAAAAAAATATTACACAAAAAGGTGAAAGTCAAGAATAAGTAACAAACACGTCGAAGGTTCTGAAATTTATCAGTCAAAGGCAAACAGCTAACATGCACATGGTCATCGAAACTTTCTGAGAGAGGCGAATTTCAGAGCGACTATCTAAGCTTGTGACTTACTTCATGTGGCCCCTCCATCAATGTCAACCGGCCTACCCGTGGTGGCTTGACGGAGATATCCGAGGAGCATGTTGCAATAGATGACATATTTAGGTGGCCTCCTTGAAGACCGACTCATCGATGTCCGAAAGGGCGGCGTGGAGTGGTGCAGTTTGTATCCCGCACCGCCACTTGAAGGATGATGACAGGCAAAGAATAGCGATTCCTTTTTGGCAGTGCATTTCTACTTCGCAAAGTAATTTCAAGATTTAACGCCGCCATAGATGGTCGGGGAGACTCGCCTCGTACTCTAGGAGCGCTCTGAAGACGAAGTGATTCAGCAAGTGGATTTACCAACTAGAAACAAGGTTGCATTTACTTGTTTTCCATAGTAAAGGTCTCCCTCAGTTTCTTTATAATGTGTCGCGGACTTCGTTTTTCCAAACGGGCTGCCGTATCTTGTCATGAGAAAAAAACAACGATATAACAGAGGATATCTTATAAAGATATACTCTCTAAAGTGTTATACACAGAGTACTTGAGCACTTAGCTTATAGGCAAGCTATACACAAGTACGCACTCTATACATGTATTTTTTTTCACTCAAGGTAGAAAACCTACTACGTAAGATATCCAAAATATTATAATTTGAGGGTATCTTATGTCATCGCCTGCACGGAGCAAAAACAAAATCCTCGTTGACGATGTATTAAACAAGGAAACCTCATGCAAGAATCGGACGAGACGTTTGACTCGTCACGTATTTGTTAGTGCTGCCACGCCTTTTCTATCGTTGCACATCTCTATCTCTTTGGCCTACAACACAACCCACTATAAGCAACACAACCCCCAACACACCATCGTCGTAAGTAGGCCCATTTAAGCAAAGGCTGCTATTTTTTTAGTGGAACAGCAAATTGCACACCTCCTTCATTTTTCAGCGTTCGTATGCGTACGAGAACACCAAGTGCCCCGTAGGGACTAGTGGTGCACTAAATAAGATCTCTATGATAACTTAAGGGAGAAGCTGTTCGTCAGTCCTTCACTTAAACAATTGCCTCTATTTATTATAGTGTATCAAACCAAATTTTCCGTGGGGCTAGGGTTGTACTGACTTGCACTGGCTTCATTCGCGCATGATGCGGGTGACCGATGGTTAACCAAACACAGTCCTAGCGCGCTGTGAGCGTTCACACAATTCAAAGTTTCACTTGAACCCACCGCAGTGACTGTTTTATTACGGTACTGGACAACTCGCCCGGAGGTCACGCGATCGAACCCCGGCAATGGCGGGCGCATTTCTAGGCTAGGGTTGTACTCACTTACACTGTCTTCTTTCGCGCATGGTGGGGGTGACCGACTGTTAACCAAACACAGTACTAGCGGGCTGGAGCGTTCACACAATTCAAAGTTTCACTTCAACCCACCGCAGTGACTGTTTTATTACGGTACTGGACAACTGGCCCGGAGATCACGCGATCGAACCCCGGCAATGGCGGGCGCATTTCTAGGCTTGGGTTGTACTGACTTACACTGGCTTCTTTCGCGCATGATGGGGGTGACCGATGGTTAACCAAACACTGTCCGAGTGGGCTGTGAGCGTTTACACAGCTCAAAGTTTCACTTAAACCCACCGCAGTGACTGTTTAGTTACGGTACTGGACAACTGGCCCGGAGGTCACGCGATCGAACCCCGGCAATGGCGGGCGCATTTCTAGACGGATGCGAAAATGATTGAGGCCTGTGTTCTTAAATTTAGAAGCAAGTTGAAGAAACCTACGTGGTCGATATTGGCGGATCTCTTTACGACGACATCTTTCATATTCATGTCATGGTTTTGGCATGTTAAGCCCCAAGAATTAAAGATATCACAGAACTAAGTATAAATCGTACTCACTAGTTATGGAAACTGTGCATGCCACACATGGTTTCGATAAGAGACAGTTAGCCCAGATTGCGCCTTTACGCAGGTGAACTAAAAAGCAACAAGTTTTTTTTTTTTGCGTATAGGTCAATTACAATCAGACAATGCCACAAACGGCAGTCCTACAGCGAGAAAATGCTTAATAAGGGACGAAAACACACAAAAAGAAAATGTGGGTGGAGACTCCTCATTCAAATCCCGCACCAAACGCCGTAATGTAACGGGATCTGATGACGTGACATGCAGTTCCTTACCTGTAAAAATGAAGTACATTGTCCTGCAAAGGGATCATAGACAAAACATACCATGTTTCAGAAAGATTCTCTGAGTTCGTGACGCCAGAAAACAAAATGGATTTGAAATTTGTGGCGTTTTTTTTTCAATAAGAAATACAAGGCATGGAAAATAGGGCCTTCAGAGTACAACTTCTCGATATAAGTCGATTCATTGTTCCGTGTCCCTTTAGGCCCTGCTAAGGGTACAATTTTTTTTATCTTCTTGAAGGCTCGCACCAACACGCTAACAACTAGGTGGCAAATGCTACATATACAGTCACTTCACTCATGTTATTGCTGTGATTTCAGCAAAGTAGCTTTCTTCGTGAATTTGTAAATATTTGGTGCCAGATAGCTTGCGAAACCTGAACAACGCAAAGGGAAAGTGAGCCAGAAAGACACGTTGCAACCTAAGCGTTTCAACATGTAATCTAGAAAGCACATAAAGTGTACAGATTTTTTTCTCGAGCGTAGTGAGGGGAACGATGTCAACGTAGATCACTTGCTTGGCCTCTCCAGACTTGTGCCCCGAATCGTTGTCGTGAGAGCTACCGAATATGTTCCCACTCGGATCACGTCCAGGCCATTTGTGTGTCCGCGAAGGGAGCGTACTGTTCTCGGCTAAGCTAAACAGAGCATAATATAGCGAACATAGGAAGACGATAATGCTTGTGCTTTGCCACTGCTGTCATGTTTCGCACACCGAACATTGCTGTCCTAAATGCTACTGGAAATATAAATAAAACATTACTCTTTCGCCTCGATGCCGACAGGTAGAATGCGACAACAATATTTTGAAATATAACGCAAAGAACGGCAAGCAGCTAGACACATCGAGCATGATGCTCAAGCACAAAGAACCCATGAAAAGAGCAAATGCAGGACGAGTGCGATCGCACAACTGTCAAATAACGAAAGTTAAAGGGCGCCCTTCAAACACTTAGATGAACGCTCGAAACCAAACTCACGAACTAACAACTGTTAGTTACTTTTTGTTTTGGCAGCGCACTTCTTTCGCAAACGTAGCCGCTGAACTGAGTGAAGTGAGCTTTGCTCTGTAGATTAACGTTTGCGATAAAAGTGAAAAATGTAGCAACCACCCCCAGCACCAGATGTGTGAGCGTACTTGGGCGACCGGGCTCTCGTTGAAGTGGTTAAGACAAGCCAGCGGAAACTTCCCTCAGTTTCATGTAAGGGCAACGAGCCTTCAGCGTAGTGGGAAATATTTAGCTTTTTAATATGCCACGGCAAGGAAAAAAGTATAGATTATAATTTATCAATCAATTCATTTCTCGAGTCTAGGATCAAGAATTGCCCTCTCGATATTGCAATATTGACAGCTCTTCACCCCGCACTCCCCAGCTTCCACCTATAGCTGAATTTATCATTGTTTTCTTAGTTAGAAATCTTGTCGTTCGATCTTGTTTTCCTCTGCCTAAAGGAAAAAAAAATTTACTTATGCGCGATTTCTCTTCCGTCCGTGAGTAGCAACATGTGTTATTATTCAAGAGTCCTTAGGGTACTGAGTTTTTAGTGTACATTCGCAGAATCTGTTTTCTACAGATGGCTAGCCTTAGCAGGCTCTATTTCTGAAACCTTCGGACCTAAAGAAGTTTCAGTGGGCGTTGTAGCTTCAAGGCATATTTGTTCCAGCGATTCAGTTCTGAAAGTATCTTTCAACTTGCCTTTATAAAAAAGACGTTTATATTATAATATATATGTGCAGTGCAATCGAGGCCACGTCCTTGTACCTCGTTTTCATTACGACACATATTATTATTTTTCCTTTCAAGTTGGCACATACCATAGATGATTATGCTTCCAGGATCAGGAGAGCCAGAAAAGAGGAAACAAATAAAAAACAACAAAAGAAAGAACTTTGCTCGCACATTGCCTCCACACACGCTTGAAGGCATGAGAAATTGAGTGAAGCGGGGCCACTCATTCGTCGACCGGCGACAACGCTGCGGCACCCTGTGGTCTCTATGCGGCAGGGCTCATGCGCATGGCGAAAACAAATTGTGCCTCCGAGCCCCGGGGTGAGCCCCATGTCGAACGCGCTGTCAGCGGAGGCCCTTCCCTTCAATGCAGCGGTGATGAACGAGCCAGCCTTTTTCCTTCCTCCCTTTCATCTCCGCCACCGCGGCCCGTCATCCATTAAGGCACGCAAAACCTTAGTCGCGAAGGGAAAAAGAAAATAAGAGTAAGAGGAGCGATCAATTGGCACGAATCCGAAAGACAACGTAATTGCAGCCGGAGGAAATAAAAAAAAGAAAGTCATCACATTGGCTCAGGAGTACTTGCCAAATTAAAGCCTTCCCGGTGAATTGATAACTTCTGTATATTCCGCCTCTCTTTTCCTGTGTTTTTAAACATGGTACAACAGAAAAGAGGCAAAAATCGTGTCTGCAGCTATGGGTTGAAACTTATTTTCTTGTAACACTGAACGTTGGGGAATTTCTGCCGTTTCACTACGTCTTTTCAAGCTTATTACTAAGAATCGCAGTTTTGCAATGAGGGGCAAGCAATCATCGCAATAGCAAAATTTAGAATGCTATACGATGAAAAAACGAGCAACTAGCTCTTTGAAACCCAATGTCGCGCAACTCTGCAAAACGTCTGTTTAAGAGAATACGGCCACTTTAGGGAGTGAATCAATTTTTCAATCGTCTGTCTTCTCAATGTGAAGCCAGAAGAGCACGGCATTGTATACAAACTGTCACGATATGATGTCACCCGGGTCGTTTGTTAGAGCAAGTTGAAAGAACGTAAAATGGGGGACACGGGGTGGCACAAAAGCACGCTTCATTTCCCTGAATGATACGAATATAGCAAGACGAGGAAGCATTCAGGTAAGCAAAACCCCGCACTCTAAATGCTACGTTCCACCACGGGAATGTCAATTTTGTCTCCTTTTCCCAGTCAGTGCGTATCTATATGCATGCCCGAGTCGAGGGTGTCGAATATCGGTCGCACGGCCGCACTATCATCGCTCACCGCTTCCGTTACTCTTGTCCTTGGTGCTGGCGCCGAACATCGTTTCGCGCATTATGCGAGGTGCTCGCCTCTCGTTCCCTTGGCACGCCCACTGCAGGCAGACTCTCCATGCCTCGGGACACTAGTTCATACGTCATGGTGGGGCAGATGGGCTGCTGCGAGCCCGGGCTCGCTGAAAGTCGGCGTCGCACACGCTGACAAGTCCCGGCAGCTCACTGCACAGCTGACCAGCAGGATGCCCGAAGCATAAAGACGGCAGCTCGCCGAGGTAGAAACTGTGGTGGGCCTCCAAGCTTTCAATGACTGGGGCAAAACGCACACTGCCTAGAATATCCGCCGTTTTCTCCGTCGCCCTGGCCCGCCTCGTTCTCCACTGCGCGCATCGGTTAAAAAAAAATACCCCCCTCCCTCCGTTCTTTTCTTCGTTTTTTTCCCAGCTTCTCTATTTTGAATGCGAAGCATTTTTAGCGAACTTCAGCGACATTGAGCGTATCTATCTATCTATCTATCTATCTATCTATCTATCTATCTATCTATCTATCTATCTATCTATCTATCTATCTATCTATCTATCTATCTATCTATCTATCTAGTCGCTTACGTTTGGGGGCTCTCGTGCTCACCCCCTTAATTTGACGAGAACCAGAATTTGCATGGGAGGGTTAGATGGTTTGAAGAATAAGACGCGCTGGTCAAGATATGTATAATGTCACAATACCATCGCGTACGTCGTCAAACATTTCCCACAAGACAGTGGCACATACCCACGGGCAGGTATGAGCCGCTGGTATGCGAGTATGTGCCACAGGTGATAGACACTTGGTATCGACCCAGGAACGACGAGAAGATGCACAGGCAATTTCAACGCAAGCATTAGAAATACCCGACATCGGTAGCGTCAACCCGACGAATGTAAAGAATGAATGTCAGGGCCCAAACTGGAATCGAACCCAATAATTCCGCGTGGCAATGAAGTATTTTACCAAAGTGCTACGCCAGGTCTCGAAACTACTTTTCAAATAGACGCAAACTTCTTGAAACGTCCATAGTGGTTGCAGTGCTGCCTACCGAATTTTATAAACGGTACATATGTACTCCTTTGATACTGGCGTCACGTAGGGTTTGCGTCAATTGTGGATAGTGGCCATGTGCTGCAGTTGATTTATGTAGCAGTGTCCAGGGCTGGCATCCTCGTGAGCATCAGCGCTTCATATCAGCTTCTGGCGTTGCTAGTACACACACATGTTCCAGTTGGCATCATTGTGCAAACGCAAACAACTGGTTCTGTGAACATCTCCAACTCTTCAACATATGTCTGTGCACGCAACATTTGTACATATATTTGGCGTCATTTCATGAGGAGTCGCTGAATAAAAAAAAATTGCAACACGGCCACTTTCTCTTCGCATGCTTCGCATAACGTTGATCCCCAGGTACGTGAGATCTGTCGATTTTTTTTTCTCGCCCACTCAATCTCTTGTCTTGCTCTTGTTTTGCTCTTCTTTTTTCACTTGTAATCGCTGACACAAGCCATTTTGAGATGCCTTCTTAAATAATGGAAGTTTTATAATAGCTGGCCCTTTCGTTTTTTTTTCTTTCGATGCCTGTCAATATGGCGTGTGTGCCAGCTCTCGAGACGGCACCCTTATCTTCAATTATTGATTGATGTGTGGGGTTTCACGTCCCAAAACCACCTTATGATTGTCAGAGACAACGTAGTGGAGGGCTCCGGAAATTTATACTACATGGGTTTTTTAATGTGCACCCAAATCTGAGCACATGGGCCTACAGCATTGCCACCTCCATTGAAAATTCAGTCGCACAGCTGGTCTTCGATCACGTAACCACAATTAAGTTCAAGTTTCGCATCTGCTTAACGAGTGACGTTTTCTATTTACAAGATGTAATCAGACATTCGAAGCGTTATTACGTAAAAAATACTCACACAAGTTTGCGATTTTTATTGTTGTGTGCCATGCCTCCTGGCTTTAGCTTATTCTATTTTTAACCATATTTACGGTTATATCTAAGAATTTGTCGATTACTGTGGACCTAAATTGCGGCAAATTGCTTCGTTCACGTTAGTTCATCTGTGGTAGGCCAAGAAGATGGTACTGATATATCAGTGCAGTTAGAAAGATAAACCTCGTTTATAGTTCGATTAGCTCCTAACAGAAGTGCAAGAGTCGTGAATAAAAATGTAAATAAAGGTGGCCCCGTATCTGCATGTTTGCTCTATATGTCGCCGAAAGACGATAGTCTTGTGTGCGGAGAGTGTGAACAAAATGTTTATTTGGTATTCTGCGCAAGAAAATCAGTGAATTGTATTCTAGAAGCGCTGCGTTTGAGAGTATTGATGCATGCAGCGAAGGCGAACGAGCACATCAATGCACGTTAGACACGAGCGCTACCTGGCAGCTATCTTCGAAAACGAAGGAAGGCGTGTGCGCCTGTCTCGGAGGCGTTAAGGTGTAGAACGCAAAGTGACGGGCAAGTGCCACCACCATGTCGTCTCAGCAAAGCGTTGGAAACACTTGCCTTATCGAGCATCGTGTTGCACTGTCAGCGCAACGTGATTATCGCTACGGCCCTTAGAATTACTTTTGTGTGTCTTCTGTATTATAAAGACACACATACAAATATTGACGTGTTGTTATGGTGCCTCAGATGTGCGCAATATGTGCTTTTTAATTGACAATTGCACAAGTAGGAACGCCAAAACTTGAGCAATAATGGTGGGTGCTGCGAATGGAGTTGGCCGTATGGGGTATCGTTAGGTGCCTTTTGGGGTATTGTTACGGCAGATAAACAGACAAATGTACAAAAAACAGACAGACCAAAAGTTTTGTCTCAAAGTACCCTAAGAAAGAATATTGTATTTAAAAGGCCTGGTACGGTCGTTGAGAAACATGCCGTAGTGAATTTTGTATAATGCCGTCGCATTGAAAAAGTAGGTACATTACTTTGCACGGAAAATGCTTGTTAGAATAAAAGGTTCACGAGCGGCTTTTGCAACAAAAGGAGACAGCCAGTAGACAACTACGGATCAATATAATCGCCACGGCACAACTATAGACAGATAATAAAGAAAACAAATTATAATCTACACAGCGGAAGTCTGCCTGTTAAAAACATGCTGGTCACGGCAAACCGGCAAAACATTCACAGCAGAATTTTTTAAGGTGATTATACCAGTCACTACTACATTCCTGCTAAATATTCGTACTCTTGGACGTGTTATGAACCTATCCTGCAAACACAGGAGATCACTTAATTAAGAGTAGGGTGTGAAACTGCATCTGCCAAAATGCCTTGCATACTGTTGTCTAGACCCTTAGAATTACTTTTGTGTGTCTTCTGTATTATAAAGCCACACATACAAAATATAACGTGTTGTTATGGTCCCTCAGATGTGCGCAACATGTGCTTTTTAAAAAAATTGACAATTGCTCAAGTAGGAACGCCAAAACTTGAGCAATAATGGTGGGTGCTGCGGATGGAGTTGGCCGTATGGGGTATCGTTAGGTGCCTTTTGGGGTATTGTTACGGCAGATAAACAGACAAATGTACAAAAAACAGACAGACCAAAAGTTTTGTCTCAAAGTACCCTTAGAAAGAATATTGTATTTAAAAGGCCTGGTACGGTCGTTGAGAAAGATGGCGTAGTGAATTTTGTATAATGCCGTCGCACTGAAAAAGTAGGTACATTACATTGCACGGAAAATGCTTGTTAGAAATAAAGGTTCTCGAGCGGCTTTTGCAACAAAAGGACACAGCCAGTAGACAACTACGGATGAATATAATCGCCACGGCACAACTATAGACAGATAATAAAGAAAACAAATTATAATCTACACAGCGGAAGTCTGCCTGTTAAAAACATGCTGGTCACGGCAAACCGGCAAAACATTCACAGCAGAATTTTTTAAGGTGATTATACCAGTCACTACTACATTCCTGCTAAATATTCGTACTCTTGGATGTGTTATGAACCTATCCTGCAAACACAGGAGATCACTTAATTAAGAGTAGGGTGTGAAACTGCATCTGCCAAAATGTCTAGACCTAAGAGTAATATGTGAAATATACCCATCTTTTCACCCAGTATTGAAAGCGTAAAAGGCAACTTAGAAGTTGAATAGGTCAGCCTACCTGAGCCACTGATTTACGAAAATAGGATGAAATAAAATCGTCACTTGGCGATGCAATCGCATAGCTCACCCCTCGGATATTGAGAACTATAGAATTTATAGTTTTTGTAGAGGCCGCAAGCAATGATTTACCGATGCCAAAGCTTCAAATGCGCTATTCTAAGAAAACGTTGTTTTTAACCATAAGTGACATATCTCAATGCGACACATTCTAAATAGAAAAACAAAGAAAAAAATCAAATATAATAACTAAATAAATGATAAAACAGTCTCACCGCAAGAATGATGCAGTAAATGCGACAGTGAAAAACTTTAGTTATACGAAGTAAAAACTCGTAGCTAACGCTTTTTCGATCCAATCTTGTGCACCTCTTGAAAACCCTGTTGTGAGAGGATATTGCCACATGCTAGAGGCATGAAACAAGGTAGAGCCATGCCAATGCGAGTATGTGCCATTTTGTAAAAAAGAAGAGGTGTCACAGAGGTCCCGTTAATTAGGGAGGCGATCGCCGGGCTAATTCCAAGGGCCGAAGTATCGGCCCCCCGAAACGCACCACGAAAGAGTGGACAATTTAGAAGTGGTTCTTTTTGACGCGCCAGCGGACGCCGGCTGTGGCCAAAATAATAAGTCAGAGCCGAGAGTTGATAAACAAACAAAATTATATTCTCAATAATGGCAGATCGAAAACAATACACTAGAATGCACACTCCACAATAGTTGCATACAATATATCACCAATCAAACAACGTACTACACAGTACAATCATCCACACTCGAAACAAAGGACACAGACAACAATACGCACTATAATGCAGTCGCATGCATCGAACAACCAGGACACTTAAAGACTAAAGAGATAGGAAACGTATTCAGTCCAAAGTTCTTGGAACAAAAGTCTGGATGATACTCTTCCGAGAATCAATCACTCAAAGTCCAGCGTTGTTGTCGTTCCGCTGCCCCTTGAAGTTTCTCTTCCAGGAAACCTCGCGTCTTCAGTTGGCCTCTCTCCAAGCTTCAAACTTCTTCGCCGGAAACACGTCGGCTTCACACACGCAGCTGTTACCACGCGTCTTCGCTCGATAGCGGTAGACACACGCTCTTGCCTGTAGCTCGAGCCTTCACCCCATAGATGGAAATCCTCTTTTTCTCCTGCGTTGTCGCTACGGACAAAACCTTCGCCGACTACACGGCGGAATCCCTACGCGCTCTGGCGCTAACTTCCATCTTCTCCTGCTCTCTCGTCTAGGCTGCTCGATTAAATACCTTCTGCGCGAGATTCCAGAAGGTTCTCGTCATTTCGTCGGCCTAATACGCAGAGAAGGCTGGAGAGAGGGCGAGACGGTTCGAATGCCCTCCGCGTCGGATGACTCAACTCGGCATGACCACGCCTCTTTCGTTCTAGAAATTTCGAGGGCTTGCAAGGCCGCCGATGTGGGGTGAGGAGGTTTGTCGGCGAAGTCACGCTTCAGAGAGGAGAGGCTCGCGCGCCCGGGGAGCCTTTAGATGTTTGCTTCTTTTTCTTTCTTTTTCGTTGACCTCGCGGCGTCATTCCGGCGGTTCGTCGCGAGAATTTGGTGGCACGTCCTTTTTGAGCGCTCGTTCTGTGACACTGCCCCCCACTTTAAGAATATTATCTCATAATATTCAAAACCACACAAACGAGCCCAAACAGTCCCCACACTCTCATCTCATAGACTAACATAGTCCGTCGCTCATGACACGTCACATTCACAATATATCACTCAATACGATTGGACATTACAATTCAATCTCACACACATGAAATATAACCACAGGTACATGAGTACAACACTCCACCACATATTCCAAACAATACAAATGTACAAAGTTCATTCATTACAACAATTACTACACTCACATCATTACCATACATCACATCACCGTAACAACATTTTTACTCACTCGACATACACTTGTGACACAGGATAACAAGAACATTAACACAACATATGTGACTCAGCCCTGCCAAACACATTCCGATTCCACCTCAGCACCTATCCTGTGTATTTCGAACTGCACTTGCGTCCTTTCTTGCGGTGCTCGCTCGATCTCTTCTTGTTTTTTCTTGTTCTTTTTCGGCGAGCCTTTTCCAACGACGTGGTCTGAGGTGGCGTCTCTGCCATCGTTGTCACTTCTGACACTGTTAACGGGTGATAACGCTCAACCGATCCTGTCACCCGCTTGTTCATGTCACGACATTGGACCTGGCTGGCCGACTCCGTCACCTTTACACTGTCTGTCGGTTGAGGTCGTGCCGACGTACGTCCAGCTGCCCAGCACGTGAACTCATTCAACTCGATCATCTTCCCATTCGCTGTCTCTTGCGCCGTGGCTTCACCTTGGGCTCTAGTGAGATCCGTCACGGGATTGTTCTCCGCTGAATCTCGCGGTCCCTGTGTCATCGGAAGCTCCATCTTCGGGTCTTCCCCCAAAACATTCTGGATCATTCGGCCTTCGCGCCCCGTCGATGTTTCCGATGACGAGGTCATACAGGGGGGTCGTCATGCATAGAGCCGTAACCTTCCCGCTGAAATATGGGGTTTCAACCTCAATCTCTGCTTCGGGAAGCATCCGAACGGTACGGTCAATTAAGCAAACCGGTTTCGTTTTGCCTGTTAACTCACTTTCCCGTACCAAATTTCTCCACACGATAACAGTGGAGCTGCCGGTATCTCTTAACACCGTAACCTTCTTGCCCGCAACTTTTCCAGGCAGCGTTGGCATTCCTTTCGAAACACCGGTTGGCTGTTTTTCCATTACAGCACCCACAATAGGAATTTTCTCCCCACTTTTCAACTCTAGGAATTCATCTGTGACGGCCTTATCATCGGATTTCGGTGCTTCTAGCACACAGGACACCTGGTAAGTTTGACTCGCTTCGTTTCGACATGCGTCTGCTTTGTGCCCAGTCTGACCACACTTGAAACATTTTACAACCGTAGGGCTCGTAAAGATCGTTCCACAGTTTTTCGCGCGATGACCCAGTCGGTACACAGAAAACATCGCGGAATGCTCTCTGGTGCACGCTTCTTTTCTTCGGGAGCCAATTTCTTCGACTCCTCAGGACAATCCTTCTTGACCTTGGCCAAATTAGTGCCACCTTGCGCTTCCAACAATTGATCAGCCAACTCAAGCATGTCTTCAAGTGAGTCAGCCTTCTTCTCTTTCAAGTACAGTGACAGGCTTGGGCTCTCTAAGCTCATCGTACTCCTGCGGTTTCCCTGAAAGTTCAATCCATCTGTCGAAATAATGGCAAAGTCGGGCGGCATACTGCGTAGCCGTCTCACCATCAGCTGGCTTTCCTGTCCGAAATCGTTCCCGAAATCCTTCCACAGTAAATCTAAATCGCTTCAGCAAAGCAGCTTTCACCTTTGCGTAGTTGGCTGCATCGGTCGGCGTCAGCCTGCCGTACACACTGAGCGTTTCACCACTCAAGCAGGTACTCAAAGCAGTTGCCCATTGATGTTCCGGCCAATTCTGGCTCCTTCCAATCGTCTCAAATCGGTGAAGTTACGCGTCAAGGTCGTCCTTCCTTTCATCAAACGCTACGAGGAGCTTGCTTGGGTTCAAGCGGAAGCCATGATCTTCCCGTTCGCTGCTTTCAACTCTAGCTTGGACGGGAGTTTCACTTCGCTGTTGCAAACGGAGCCGCTCGAGTTTCATCTCGTGCTGCCACTGCCGTTCTCTTTCCTCTCTTTCTTCGTTTAGCTGTCGCTCCTTTGCCTCTCTTTCTTCTCTTGCCCTCTCAGCGGCCAGCTTTTCTCTCTCCAGCTCCAACTTCAACTGCTGCTCTCTTTCTTCTTTCGCTCTCTCAGCTGCCAACCTCTCTCGCTCCAACTCAGCTGCTTTTTCTTCCTTGGCCCTCTCAGCTGCCAACCTCTCTCTCTCCACCACCTCTTTCTCCTTCTGGCTTACCCACTTGCGTAGTTCGGCGCCAGAAAGACCCATTTTCTCACCAAGAGCTACTAAGTTTTCGAGATCCATTGTGTCTCTCAACTCGCAAATAAAACCTTGCCGCGTGCAGAAAGTATCTGCCTAAATCAGTCTATCGGAACACTCCCCTGCACTCGTTAACTAGAACACTGAACAACACACAAAATCGTTCCGATAGCACTATAAACTCGAGGCTCTTTCTCACTACTTTGGACACACTGTGCACCAAAAGGTCCTGTCGCGGACGCCAGATCAATTGTCACACAGGTCCCGTTAATTAGGGAGGCGATCGCCGGGCTCATTCCAAGGGCCGAAGTATCGGCCCCCCGAACCGCACCACGAAAGCGTGGGCAATTTGGAAGTGGTCCTTTTTGGCGCGCCAGCGGACGCCGGCTGTGGCCCAAAGAACACGTCAGAGCCGAGAGTTGATAAACAAACAAAATTATATTCTCAATAATGGCAGATCGAAAACAATACACAAGAATGCACACTCCACAGTAGTTGCATACAATATGTCACCAATCAAACAACGTACTACACAGTACAATCAGCCACACTCGAAACAACGGACACAGACAACAATACGCACTACAATGCAGTCGCATGCATCGAACAACCAAGACACTTAAAGACTAAAGAGATAGGAAACGTATTCAGTCCAAAGTTCTTGGAACAAAAGTCTGGATGATACTCTTCCGAGAATCACTCACTCAATGTCCAGCGTTGTTGTCGTTCCGCTGCCCCTTGAAGTCTCTCTTCCAGGAAACCTCGCGTCTTCAGTTGGCCTCTCTCCAAGCTTCAAACTTCTTCGCCGGAAACACGTCGGCTTCACACACGCAGCTGTTGCCACGCGTCTTCACTCGATAGCGGTAGACACACGCTCTTGCCTGTAGCTCGAGCCTTCACCCCTCAGGTGGAAATCCTCTTCTTCTCCTGCGTTGTCGCTACGGACAAAACCTTCGCCGACTACACGGCGGAATCCCTACGCGCTCTGGCGCTAACTTCCGTCTTCTCCTGCTCTCTCGTCTCGGCTGCTCGATTAAATACCTTCCGCGCGAGATTCCAGAAGGTTCTCGTCATTTCGTTGGCGCAATACGCAGCGAAGGCTGGAGAAAGGGCGAGACGGTTCGAATGCCCTCCGCGTCGGATGACTCAACTCGGCATGACCACGCCTCTTTCGTTCTAGAAATTTCGAGGGCTTGCTAGGCCGCCGATGTGGGGTGAGGAGGTTCGTCGGCGAAGCCACGCTTCAGAGAGGAGAGGCTCGCGCGCCCAGGGAGCCTTTAGATGTTTGTTTCTTTTTCTTTCTTTTCGTTGACCTCGCGGCGTCATTCCGGCGGTTCGTCGCGAGAATTTGGCGGCGCGCCCTTTTTGAGCGCTCGTTTTGTGACAAGAGGACTGTTTGTTGTGCTCGTGGTCTAACGTTTGGTTGGGCTCGACGTCAAGTGCTGCTGCTCCTGTGAACAGACGTTGTGGTCTCTGTAATCACGTGACATTTTCTGGTGGAGGTGCTGGTCAGTGTTGTATGCACTGCAATCAGCAGTAAGATCCCGACACTAGTCGCGACTTGGAAGAACCAGCTGACCTACGACGTAGCAGGCGACAACTAGGGCTACCACTTGAATTTGGACCGCTTCCACAACTCGGCAGTACTATTGCTAGTGCGGGAACGCTAACCCAAGAGACATCGATGCTACCTCCTCCATGGTTCTTCAACGTCTCGCGAACCCCGATGCCGTTCCACAGTGACCCTTACGAGGGCTTCGACGACTGGCTTTACGACTACAACTTATCAAGTACCTTCAATGTCAGAGCTCAAGTCCACCATCGGCATTCAGGCGTTCAGGGTCATTTTGTCTCCGCAACGACATAGTCTACAAAAAGAACTTCGAACCTTATGCGACTGAGTACCTCCTCGTCGTTCCACCATGGCTACGGGCTGACATTTTATCTGCCTGCCACGACGAGCCTTACTCCGGCCACCTAGGATTCGCACGTACCGTTGCCCAGATTCGGACTCGCTACTACTGGCCAAAGCTCACCCAGGATGTCAGGCACTACGTTAAAACTTATAATCACTGCCAGCGCCGTAAAGCCCCACCTGTGCGCCGTGCTGGCGTATTGCAGCCTGTCGCACCCTCGTCACAACAGTTTGAACGAATCGGCATGTACTTACTTGGGCCCTTCCCAAAGTCACATGATGGCAACCACTGGATCGTAGTCGCTACTGACTATTTAACAAGGTACTGCGAAACGAAAGCCCTACAACGAAGCACCGCCAATAAAATTGCGTATTTTTTTCTACAACAACATCGTCCTCCGCCATGGAGTGCCAACAGTTCTTGTCACTGACCGTGGAACAGCCTTTACAGCCCAATTAATGCAGGACGTCATGAGGCTTAGTGGAACAGGTCATCGCAAAACGACTGCATACCATCCACAAACCAATGGTCTGACGGAGAGATTAAACAAGACGCTCGCTGACATGCTATGTACGTCAACCGCGATCACAAAAACAGGGATGAAATTTTGCCATACGTAACGTTCGCTTACAACTCTGCGGTTCAAGAGACTATGGGTTTCACTCCTTTCCGATTGCTTCACGGCCGAGAAACAGTCACGATGCTGGGTGCCATGCTTTTGCGTGACATGAACGATATTCCTACTGATGCGAACGACTTTATCTGGCTCCCCGACGCGGCCCGCCTGCTTGCACTCTAGCGGATCCGAAAACAACAACGCATCGGCTCGCAGAGGTCATCGCCATGTTATTTACCAACCCGGTGATCTGGTATAGCTCTGGATCCCCGTTCGCCAAAGGAGCCACTCGGAAAAGTTACTTCACCGCTACTTCGTTACTTATCAAGTTCTACGGCGCCTCACAGATGTCCACTACGAAATCCTGCTTGAAGGCACAGCTCAGCAATCTCGATGTTCGCAGCAGGCGGACATTGTTCATGTGTCACGGATGAAGCCACACTACCCCCGAGCACCTGACACTGCTTCATCATGCGTCTTTGTGCATGTACGCCATTACTTTACCATTTAATGGGCATTGAGCATCAGGGTGGTACTTTTTTTTGGAAGGGTGTAATGTCACAGGCATGGAACGAGGTTGAGCCGTGCCAATGCGAGTATGCGCCATTTTGTGAAAAAGAAGAGGACTGTTTGTTGTGCTCGTGGTCTAACGTTTGGTTCGACTCGACGTTCAGTGCTGCGGCTCCTGTGAAAAGACGTTGTGGTCTCTGTGTAATCACGTGACAATATATAGGCGGGCTCCGGAGACACAAACATTTCGAACAATCTCTGTAGGAAATTTCTTGTACGTCAATCAGATAATGCACAGTTGGGTTGAGTAAACTGGATCCATTTACTCTATTTACAGCCACAAAAGGGCACTTCTGAACAACTCAACGAAACCATGTGAGCGATCGTCTATACGTCTTTCTCGACCCCTCTTTCTTTTGGTCTAACCCGCTTCACTGCCGCTAGTCTCCTCAGGGCACCCCTTTCCCGCAAAAGCACCTCTTTCCCCGAACGTGCTCAATAAAGTGGTGTAATAGAAAATGGCTTTGCGGCCGAGCCCCCTGTCTACAAAACCAGAAACATGCACCATTCGCAAAACTGTTCCGCCTAATGATCCCTCTACTCTTAAAGTTCAGAAACTTCAACACTGAACAAACGCTGAACAGGGTGCCTCGCAAGTTTGCCATCCAGCATCCAGGCCATACACGAGCGGACTTATTCATCTCTTCCGAAAAAGGACTCAAACGACTACATCAAGTTTCCCCAACAGGCGCGGGATAGTTTTATTGCACTAACGCAATGTACCCCAACTTAAGGCCCTGCCGTCAGGCCTGGAAAAATGAGCGGAGTATCCACCTTCACCTTTTCCAAAGCGTATGAAAGAAAGACGCGTTTCCGGGATTGCGGTTTCTTTTTGCTGAAGGCTTAACACGTCTGACAGCAAGAAAAGTGGCTGTAGCCAATGGTACGTTATTGCTCTGGTCATCTTGCACATGTGTTAGGTGTCGAGATTTTACAACAGCCTCTACTTCCGCCAGCTTTGTCAAAAGCTCTACGAAGTCAATGCACTTGCGGCCTACATCCTTTCTCAAAAATGTTCTTACGCTGAGAACAAGGCGTTCCTAGAAACCCACCCCACACATTCACATTCATATTCGATGAATTTTCTCTCATTAGCAAATATGCTATTACAGTTTCAGGGAGACAGAGAGCCTTCCAAAGAAGTGTGAGCTCCCGCACCCATACATGTCTGAGCGTTGTCCAAATTCAACACCCAGCACAAACCTCCTCACAATACAAAGCTGCGAAATGCCCCAATAACATTGGCGGCACTGATGTCAGTCACGAGCTAAAATTCACGGTCCTCGCCACAGCGCAAGTAAAAGGGTAAATGTTTTTCACTTTCTTATCGTCTTTTTTATGGTCTCACATTGTCAACCCCCACCACCTTGAAAGGGTCACCCTGTGTGGTCCGATCGTCTGGAAGGGGTCTAGTAGATGGCTGTATGTTTGTAGCACTGTATCGCCTAGGCACCACACACGCACGCATAACACTTTTCAAGTTTTAAATGCGAAGCATGTCTTAGTGAACTTCCGCGACTTTTAACTTATCTATCTATCTAGCCACTTACGTTTGGGTGCTCTCCTGGTCACCCCTTTAACATGACGTGAACCGAAATTAGCATGGGAGGGTAAGATGGTTTGATGAATAGGACGCGCTGCTCAAGATCTCAATAATGTCACAATTCCACCACGTATGTCGTCAAACACATCCCGCCATACAGTGCCACATACACACGGGCTGGTATGTGCCACTAGTATGCGGGTATGTGCCACAGGTCATTGACACTAGTATCTACTCAGGAACGACGAACACGCACATGGGCAATTTTAACGTGTGAGCGTTAAGAAATAACCGAAAGTGGTAGCGTCCACCCGGCGAATGCAAAGAATAAATGTCAGGATCCTAGCTGGAATCGAACCTAAGCAATCTGCGTGGCAATGAACCATTTTACCACAGAGTTACACCAGGTCTTAAAACTACTTTTCAAACTGACGTTAATCTTCGTGAGACCTCAATAATGGTTGCAGTGGTGCCTACACATTTTTATGAACATCACACATGTGCTCCTTTCACACATCCGTCACGTCGGGTTAACGGCAATTGTGGTTAGTTGCCATGCGCTGAAGTGGATTTATGTGGCAGTGTTCAGGGCCAGCATCCTCGCGAGCATCAGGGCTTCATATCAACTTCTGGTGTTGCTATTACGTATGTTCCAGTTGGCATTCTTGCACAAGTTCAAATAACTAGTTATATAAAACATCTGCAACTCTTCAACATATGTCGTCTCTCATAGTCATATGGTGGTTTTGGGACGTTAAACCCCACAAATCAATCAATCAATCTTCAACTTATATCTCTACGTGCGACGTTTGTACATGTATTCAACGTCATTTCATGACGTGTCACGCAATAAAAAAATTGCAGCATGGTCGCCTTCCCTCCGCATGCTGCGCATAGAGTTGATTCTCGGGTACGTGGGATCTCCCGAATTTTTATTCATTGATGTTTCTTAGATATTATGTGACGAGGCACCAAACACGATCGTCAAGTTCATGCTGCTCTGCTGTGGAAGAACTGGCTAATGGAGCATATAAAAAATGTTATGACCATCTATTTCTAGCTCACCTGTAGCGGGCGGTGTTCTTCTCTATGCTAAGATTCGTCGCATTTCCGCCTCGTATTCGCTCTTGAGACCAGGCAATTCGAAAAGCCTCTTCCTCGAAAGACGGAACCACCTTTTGGCTACGGAGTGGTTGTTCGATAGGTCTACATTTTCTCTCCAAGGAAGCATTACTTCATGCCTTCGGTCAGTCATCGTACTGTATCTGTTGAACTGTTTTATCAAGTGCATATTTGGGGACTCTGTTAGTGGGTCATACACGCCAAAACACTCCAGCACCCAGAAGAGCCGAAGAATGGGCTCCGCTTTCCGGTCAACCACCGACTCTCTTAACAGCACTGCTTGGGCACAGTTAAGCGATTTGCACTTCGATACGGTTGGCTCTCGCACCGCCCAGCAAGGGCGGTTTTGATAGCTGTTGATTTGCTGCGTAGTTGGTTTGTTCTGTTGGTATTTCCAAAAGCTATCAGTACCAGTTGGCACGTCGAATGTGGTGTATGGGCCAAATTCATAATCGCCCATCGTCGTAGTCATGCGTAGTAGTAGTACGTAGCCACTTCCACAGCCAGACTAGAGGAGCGGCACGCGCGCTCATTTGAATTGAGGAGGAAACACACGCACGTTAGTCATAAATAAAAGGATAGTTCTTTTTGATTAAATAACCTTTTGGTCGCTTAATCTGCAATAAAATTTGCCTTTATAATATTGCCTACTAAAGAAAAAAACTAGTATCAAAAGGACGCACTTTGAGCCCTGTCTGGTTGCCACGTTGAACTCGCTGGGCATTACCTTGGTTCTAGCAAGGTTTAGCGAGTGTTAGCCGCAGTTTCATGAACTAGAGGCGGCGAAAAGTGGTAACTAGACACGAAGCGCAGGCCGCAAGAAAGTGAGCGCGTGCCGCTCCTCTAGTCCAGCCGTGCCCCCTCTCGTTTAGTCCTTGAAATGTCTGCTGTATGGCGGTACTTCTATATGATGAGTATAAGATGAAAATATGCGAGATGGCGGCACTTGGACTGTTCGCTGTATGGATGAACGGATGGGCCGACGCACGAACAGAGAGACAGACAGAATAACGGATGGACAGACAGAGGACACATGAATGAATAAATGCACTGACGCACGGATGGACGCACGGTTGATTTCACGGACGGACGGATGGACGGATGAATGCACGGGCGAATGGACGCTCGTACAGACGGATGGACATGCAGACGTACGGACGCACGGAAGAATGTAAAAAACGAACGGATAGATGGATTGTCGAATGCACGGACGAACGGAAGCAAGAACAAATGAACGGACGGCAGCGCAGACGCACTCACAGATGCTTCGCGCCACTCATCATCATGCAGTCCGTGCATATGCTGTGATTTCTTCTGTGATAGTTTTTTGGGGGCCTTCAACGCAAAAAATTCTGTCTGTCTGTCTGTCCCCATCCGCAGCGCCCACCAATGTTGCTCAAGGTTGAGCGTTCAATCTTGTACAATCGTTAAATGAAAAGCAATTTTTGCGCATGTCTAGGACACTATAACAATGCGTATATAAGGTGCATGTGAATCTTTTTCTAGAAAAGGCATACATAAGCAAATTTTAAGGACCGTAGCGCTTGTCATGCTGCGCTGACCATGCAACACTTGTACGAAAAGGCGAGTGTGTCCAACGCTTTGCTAAGAGGAGACGGTGGTGGCACCTACCCGTTGCAATGTGTTCTACACCTTATCATCTATGAAACGGGCGCGCACACGCGTCTGAGAGCTACGCGCTTCGTTTTTCAAGAAAACTGCCAGATGGCGCTCATGTCTCTCGTGTGACGCGACTTGATGCATTCGTTCGCCTCCACTGAATGCTCGAGGCACTCTAACGCAGCGCCTCCAGAATACCACTCACCGATTTCTTGCGCAGAACATCAAATAAATGTTTTTTTCACTCTCTCCACACGCAAGACTCGTCTTTCGACGACATTTGCAGATGAACATGCAGATACAGGGCCAATTTTTAGGTTTTCTTCAGCTGCGTTCGTCGCCTCCACTCGCCCAGTTTTACCTGCGCTTAAAACATGTGACGTGAGTGTCTTGATAGGGCTAAAGTGTGAATCTTATTGATTTTGACTTTATATAGAAAATGATGCCAACGCTAAGAAACCCATTTATATTGCCATATATTTACTCTGGCATTAATAATTCAATAAATATTCAGTGGCGGCTTTACTCTTAGGACTACACTGATGACCCTGTGCACCCAGCAGTGGTATGTGCAACTGGAGAACGTGACCACGTGGTGATAATGTGTACACAATACATGTAGTCCTTCACGTGGAAAGCTCTCAATATGTTGTCACATGGTCGTAACATTGAAAAAGGGCAGTATTTGGCGGGTTCCGCACGGAAGTATTTCTTCAAACGAATTGATGGCCAGGATGTATAAAGTCAAAGTTCAAGCAATAGGCATTTTACACTAATATTGCCGAATATCGTCGGCCACTAGTAATCAGATCTTCAGCGGAAAGCGCCGTTTTTTGTACAGCAGCCTTGGAACCTGATACCGTTGTCGCTTTGGCTCGCGCAATTTTTCAAATAAATTGACCCTTAGTGTCCTGCGCACATTCTTAGTAATAACCTGAAATAATCGCAAAGATCGTAATACATTGCAGCGTGGTCTGCGTCCAGCATTGCTAACAGTGTCTGGAGTTGAAAGCCGAGCACAGAAATAAGCACGCGTAGCAGTGTACACTTTTTTAATAAATAGGCGGATGAATTAGAAGCTTATGGAGTTCATATTCGGCACGCCCAAGCACTCAGTGGGTCGCTTCCATGTTCGGTTAAGGTAGAAATCTATGCGTAGTCATAACTAGCTATGTTTGTGGTATTTGTAATAATCGCAGTTCAGTATGCCTGCATTATTAGGTACATTTGAAGCGCTAGCCAGGGAGAGATCAGTCACATTCCGCTTCATGAAACGGAGTCTTTGATATTTCCTAATCTAACCGACTGTCCAAGAGCTGTCGTAATAAAGTTACGAACTTTGCAAAGAACATATCACAGCGTGTGTTTCGAAAAGGTGTTTAACAATTTCAAGTACTTCGTACTGAACTATAGCAGAGCGTTGAGCCGTCCTGAAAACTGTGGAAAATGAGCACCAAGGGCCTGCTACCATAAAGTGACTGTGTTACTCTATGCTGCTACTGCGAACCACTCATGTCCTCCTCAGTGAGTCAGTGTGTGTTTAGAAAAAGTCGTTAGTGATTTAGAGTACTTGGCACTCTACATAGGGAGAGCTGAAAGCCATCCCCTGGGCATCACACTTAACGAGGCCGCATAAGTTTCTGCTGTGCCTTTATGTCAAATAAATGAAACGAAATTACCTGTACGTTGCCACTGTTCTTCTACTACTTGAACGCACACAGTTCGAAACTTTTGTGGTAATTTCGGCAGAATACACGCAGGTGGCTCTTCCGGTATCACCATTTACGATTTGTCACAGTTTTGTTTGCCGCCTGTTATTGCGAGCTGTAAATCAATATTCTTCATTCCTGCAGCGCTTCTTTCTCTGCACGAAGATTTCCGAGCAACGAAACGAAATAGATGCGGCACCGTTAATCATACTCGTTCGATGCGCTCCCTCATCAAGCGTGGTTGGGCGCCAAGTACATGGTAAAATAAAGAATGTTAGGGCAGAAAGCCTTTTCTTTCACGCAGATACGAAAGCACTTACTCCGGCTCCAATTGGGGCCTCCAGAAAGCATCGCCCACCAATGGTTGGAAGGAAGCTTGCCCGCGTGTTCCCGCATGATGCATCGCTGCGGCCTCCTTCGAATCCCCTCCTTGGTTAGGCTCCCACCTCCTTTCACTTTTCTTGCGTCCGTTCCTCATAGCAAGCCACTCCGGCTGACAGCGTGATGCCACTGATCTCGGTCAATCCGGACGGCATTCTCCGCACCGCGCCGCTCTTGTTCTGCTATATCTGTGGACCAGAGAAGGCATGAGTGTGGTGCCGAGATATCATTTTTATTACAGCGACGACGTCTCGCACCGAGCCGCAGCGGGTATTATCCCCTCTTGCCGGCGCTCATTCGCCGCCCATCTAGGTGCGCGCAGACTCCTCATTTGTCCACCTCGGCCACCGTTTTTTCTCGTGTCCCTGTCTGAAGCACTGCTTCTGGAATGGCGTCCTCCGGCTTCTTTTGATGACTGGCCTGCTATAGGACCGTTTATTTTGCTCGTTGGGCTCCTGCGGAGTAAAACAAAGTGTCGTTATTTCGGCTCGCGTTGAGTCACGAAGGAAAATACTTTGCGTCAAATAGACTGATATTGCTCGAATATGGATGCCGAAAAATAAGAAGGTAATGATCGTGAACATATAAAAGTATAACCTCCACGTTTATGTGTTTTTACTGGTATAATTATCAGAATAATGTTTACAGAACCTTAAACTATCTGTTTTGTTATTACACTAATAACTGTGCTACAACTACAGATATTGTGATGTTATCGTCTAGTATTTTTACAAATTGATGCGTTTTCATTGTGCTAATTTAACATTTACGAATATCACTCATTTTTAAGTATGATTATTTCTAATTAGAAAGCCATGCCTTATCTAATGCCGCCTACAACAACTATAATTTTGTAAACTTTATAAATTGGAACTCGCAACCTCTACACTGGCTGGCGTTGAGAGTTCCTCGTGACTTATTGAGAGCTGTCCTGCGCATGCCTTACGAGCAGTGACGTCACATGCAGCTCAGCTGGCGTGCTGAAGGAGGTCTGGCAGCTCCTGTAGTGACGTCTCACCAGTTGACTGGCGCTTGACTCACATGAGCTAACTCGCTAGTCCGTCGGTCTGTTCATACATCCGTAACTAACGCTACGTATATTCTGGCTTAGCCGAGCGAAGCCACTGCTCAATTTTGAGTGCGTAATTATGCTCGCAATATGGCAAAGACCGCAGGTGCTCTGAACTAAGGCCTCCACGTTCATCGGGAGTAGGCCTTCATCAAAATAAAGTTTTTCACTGGTTCATTTCGTACCGACCTCTTGCGTAATCGCTTTCAAGGGCTTGTACTCTTGCCACATGTTCGGTATTACCAAACACAGGTTGTTTTTCTCGTCACTAGATGACGCGAAAAGAAGCCATGGTTGCTCTCACTACCGCTTGAACGCGCTGCGAGCAACAGCCGATATGCGCAGGCCACGCGCTCGCGTGTTCCCTTTCATGAAAATTAACACTGTACAGTGAAGCTTCCAATCGCTTTTGTATAACTTTTTATTCTCGAGAGGTCACTGAGCTGAACGAAGCGAACATCGCTTATCACCGTGCTCTCCGAACAACCGATGTTGCTTCGTCGAAGCTTTCCGTGACGTTTTCTGTGCCAGATTGTTGTCTTCTTAAACTTATTCATTTTCATCCCTATACAACGCTTTTGCGAAAATCAAGCAGGGCTGAGAATCACGCCAGTTCTTTTTTTTTTGTCAGTTGCGTGAATGTCATTAAAGCCAAACTTACAAAAAAGTGTCTTTCCCTCTCCTCTTTTCTACAAGATATGTCTCTTAGGCCGAGCAACGCAAATGTATATTGCCCTAAATTAATTATATTCGTTTATTATTGTGTGCTGCCATGAACAAGTGAACGCGCTGTTTCCTTGTATGGAGCTGATGGGCACGCGGGTATCGACATTCCTTTATGCTTTGCTCACTTTTTCTTTGTACACATGCCGGCTCTTCACCACCTGACGCTTCATATCAGACATATAAGAATTTCGGCGTAACAAGTATATCTACATCAAATGAGCGTTACACTGTCACGGCTACAGCACCATTCTGACGAATGCAAGAAATGACAAAGACAGCATGTATAATGCGGCCGCTATGTATTTAGCGGCTGTGTGCCAATACTGCCCAACAAGAGCGTTCGAATGAACACCACAACTGAACGCAGCAAACAACACATTCAGTTGGCGCATTCCTTGAACACGGCAAAAACCGCGTTGTGCTGCACGTCAATGGCAACTGACAGCACACTGCACTTGCATTCGCACTACAACATTTAATGATGAAACAGCAGATGATTGTAGGACAAAGCGCTTACGAATTACGTCGACAAGCACGACAGAAGATTCTGTGTGTACTTTTTAGGGGCGAAGCTCCTCAGAGTGTGGTTCGTTCCCTCGTAGTATGCTGTAGTAGCCACTTCTAGTTACTTTTAAGAATTGCTGACTAGATGCCATTGCGTGTATATGTCCTTAGAAATAATATCACTAGATGGCGTTAGTGTCGACCGTTCAATGCGTTCTCTATTGTGATATGAGTGGACGGCACGGGCGCATGACTGACAGACGGACAGACAGACAGATGGCCGGACGGGAATTTCGCCCACTCATCATTCACTCTGTGGATATGCTGTCAATAATTTGTTGTAATTTTTAACGCCTTTAGGGTTATCTGATATGGCGAATAAATTTATGGCTTTGCTAATTGCCGCTTTGTTCTATTTACCAAAATTGCACTAGTTTTGTGTGTTAAACTATTTGATCGTGATTGAATTATTTGCCCCAGCATTTCCTCCGACGATCGCGGTCAATCCACAACAAAAGTCATTTGCCTGATAAAAGTATTTTACTCGTCCGGTCTCAATATTCTTTGAAACCAGGACTGTGTCGTTGTATATAATAAAATATTTAATGAGATGATATTGCTTTTCCTTAGGACTTTTTAGACATGGCGTGAGGCTATAACTGACTGCCTTATTCTCGATTATTATCATTTTGGGATTTTCCCTGAAGTCCTGGAAGATGTAGATTGTGAGCCATGAGCATCGCCTATATATTATTTGCCTAAATTTCAGTATTATATAAAGGCACATCATGCACACCAGCACCACCTGATTACCCTATACGAAAAAATTGTGGCTCTCGGAGGTTATGGCTTGGCATTTTGAGTTTAAAAAGTGTTAAACACAGGACCGCATAACAAGAACAAATGCTAGATGGTAGAACAAAGGCAGATGCAGTCCTTGTGCTCTTTTCTACGATGACAATTATCCAGTTTTTCACTATGCTTTGCACTTTTTCTTTCCAAGATCATGTTTGTAACAGCTTGGTCAGCTGTCTGCTCTAAAAACACAAAAGTAAACTAATTCTTTCTTGAATTCCAGTCATTCCTGTCAGTGATTAATATAAACTCTGCGAGATTTTCACTTGATGCAAAATTTGAGAATAAGCCAGACTAAAACGTCACTTACAGTTTCGTAGTGTTTTCAGTGTGCACTCAGCAAAAGCCAACTTTTATGAAAGAATTTATATTCAAGCAGATATTAGAGTAAAAGATTTGAGTTGTTGTATTTACATTCTAGGCACAAAAAAAAACTAGCAACGCATGATTCTGAACACTTCTTGTTGCAGCATTCGCTTTCTGTTTTTTTTTTCCTTACAAAGCCTTGCCTATAGCCGCGGCAGCGATGCTTTCATCATGCTGACAGCTACTCAGCGGCAAAAAGGTATTGGTCCTTGCTTCCGGTCAGTCAGCCCCATTTGTCTTCCGCCAAGTTCATGCATTGTTTACTTCAATGTATTCTATCATCAGAGGTGGAAAGCAGAGACATGACTTCCCTTGACAGCATGCTTGGCAAGTGCGAGAATAAGTGTCAAAAAAGAAAGAAAGGTTAGAAACATCGTGGCAACTTTGCATTCAGAGGCAACGCGTGCTACTCGGTGGGGATGGTACGAATATTGCCCGTGATAAATGGTACTGTCAAATGGGGCCGTCCTGCGCTATTCGTCCTGACGTGGCCCGTCTCCATTACTTCTTTTCCGTATTGGCGTTTCTTGACTTTGCATTTAAGCATTGTGATTTGCGCAGTACTGGTTGGCTCGCTATTTATACTTTCGACGAGCTTTATACAGTTCTGTCTGACGATCGATGTCAAGTGGGGCCTGCAGCCGATATTTCAGACCGGCTAGATGAACGCAATCTCGCTCTCCTATAGCTTCGGCTTAATACTCCATGTACCAGATGACAACAATTTATTATTTCAGTAGAATAAGATTGCTAGGTCGACCATTTTGGCGCCGTATTTTTATTTTATTCTACAATGTAACGATTCATTTCGAGAGCACTGTTCTTTTGAGTTGGTGGTCGACGACGCATTGATGCATTGCCTTGTGTTCTGTCCACGTTGATCTTAAAAGGCTTAGTGGCAGGCAACAACCCATGTGACCACGAAATCTTGAAACTTCTGTTCGTGACTGTGATGTCGAGAAATATGAATATTTTATTAGCGGCAAAATTCTCGTTAATTGTACGGTTTACATGATAGGTCGCAAAGAAACGACGCTCTGAGTAAAAGTAGTCGTGAGAAAAGTTTAGAAGGACCCTAATTGCAAGGTTTGTTTTTTTGGTTTTGGTGACTGAGAGGACTCTAACAAGTGTTGTAAAGACTCGCACAACCACTGTCGGCTAGAACCTGAGAATAAATACATGCTCCACTCCCAGAACTGCAGCACGCCTGTCATACATTGGTTGAACAGAACAATGATTGGCGATTTCCTTTCTAACCATAAGCACATTTTCACTGGTAATACAAATACTGTGCACATTATAAATTATATGCTCATTGTTCCTTGTTAAAACTTTACGTTTCGCAAAGCATTGAACGAAAGAACTTTCGATGAAATTTCTCTAGAAGATGATTTCTCGCCCGCAAACTAGCGAAATGAATATAATATCCTACCGACAAGTGATATGCTTGAAATCCGTCTAATCTGCCCCGCCGCGGTGGCCTAGTGGCTGAACTTGGCTGCTGATCCGCAGGTCGCGGGATCGGATCCCGTCTGCGGCGGCTGCATTTTCAATGAAGGCGAAAATGCTGTAGGCCCTGTGTGCTCAGATTTGGGTGCACGTTAAATAACTCCAGGTGGCCGATATTTTCGGAGCCCTTCACTTCAACGTCTCTCATAATCATATGATGATTTCGGGACGTTAAACTCCGCATGTCGAAACCCATGTAGTGTGCCTGACGTCACCTAATTAACCGATGGTCATTTAGTGAAACATATATGCAAATTCTGCCTGGGTGGGATGATGATCGCTGTAGGTGGCGCTTGCATTTATTTTTAGGCTGTAGCCGACTATAGCTCACATCTTCTTCATGATATAAATAACTGCAGCCTTTACATAGTACCAATCCTTTTAATAATTTGGCACTGTTATGTTGAACAGTTTCGCCGTACTCGAAGTAGAACGTAGGCTTTACAACGGAAGTGAATTTTGTTGCTCACACTATTTTTTATTTTATAACACCCCTTCAGACCAGCCTTCAAGTCTCATAGGAAATAATTAATCATTATCTTTTTGAATTTGCACAATTAAAATATATTCGTGGAGCTCTAAGAGCACAGTGCGTTCCCAAACAATGCGCAAAATGCGGAGTGGTTGCCGCTGGTATGGAACCACCACCTTAATGGCAGAGGCCGGCGATTCTGCCATCAGCGACATCGAAAACTTCGCCCTACAGTTCGTTTTGCGCGTCTCAGAGGAAACCTTCGCAACCTCCCATTATCACCACCTGGTCGGGGCATATAATATATATATATATATATATATATATTATATATATATATATATATATATATATATTATATATATATATATATATTGTGGGCATTTGTTACATCGTCATCATCCCTGCATAATCTTAATCACCATCATCAGCTTGTCTCTTTGTCCTCATTGCTACTCTGGGTCATCATCATCGTCATCGTCTGTGTACTGGCTCTGCCCGTTCGTTTTGCGATGTCTTTCCACATATAAACGCTGACGCAGCCAAAACTACCAAGACTTCATACGTGGTGGAGGTGGATTTTCGGTCCTCTGACCTCCCGCAGCCCGCTATACCCCCTGGAGCTTCGTTCAGGCCGCCGCTTGCGCCCACAGTCAGGCAGCATGTCCCAGACCGAGCCTGCCGGCACTGATGTCATCAACGAGGCACCGCCGCAAGCTGCCCTTCCTACTTACATACACGGACATCAGCGGGAACCCCCGCTCTTCGCTGGTCTTCGGGGAGAAGACGTAGAAGACAGGCTTGATGACTACGACCGCGTAAGTGCCACTAATAGGTGGGACGAGGCCGCCAAACTGCGTTACGTGCCTTTTTGTCAGGTCGGAGTCGCGAAGACATGGTATTTTAACCACGTCGTTGACTTACCCGACTGGACTACCTTCCAGCAGCAGCTGCGACACGTCTTTGGGACACCAAACATTCTATCCGCCGTCGCGAAGAGGACACTCGATACTCGCCGACAACATCCCGGTGAATCGTACACTTCATAAATCGAGGATGTCCTCGCACTCTGCCGGTGTGTCAATCAATCCATGCCGGAATCGGACAAAGTGCGCCATATATTGAAAGGCTTTGGGCCTGTTGCCTTTAATGCCGTCGCTGTGCAAAACCCAGCTACCATCGCTGATGTCGTGACGACATGCCAGCGCCTTGATGCGCTGGACTCCGTTCGCCTTCAACCGGACATTGGCGACCACCACTCCACGTCAGATGGCCATCTGCGCGACCTCATCCGAGACATTATACGCGAAGAATTGCGGTCCATGGGCTTCACACCTCCTACACCGCGACCTACACAGCCTTCGGGAATGCCCTTACGTGACATCATCAGCGGGAACTTACATCGCTGACTGGCTCTGCGCCCGTACAGCCACCTGCTTCTCACCCTATATCCACGTACCCTCAAGTTGCTGCCGTGCCTCCCAGCGACGGCCACGCGATATTGCCGCGTCCATCCTACGCGTCAGTTGCTGCCGCTTCCCCGGTGAACTACCATTCCGTGCCCACTGACCCTTCGGCCCACCTGACCGCGATGTCTTAGGTGCTCCGAATGCCTTCTATTCCCCACCGTGGCGCTCGTCTCGCCCTGTATGCTACTACTGTGGCTATCGCGGCCACATATCTCGTTTCTGCCGAAAGCGCCAGCAAGATGAGCGTCGAAACGACGTGCGTGAACGGGATTTGTACACCGGGGCGTCTTATCAAGGTCGGCGTTATTCGTCTCCCCCGTACCGGTCTCCATCTCCTCCTGCATCGACTGCACCACGAAACAGCCGAAACACGAGACGCCGCTCGCCTTCGCCCTTCCGCCGTTCCACTTCTCCACTTCGGCCCGCCTCATTCACCTCTGATATTCGTTCGGAAAACTAAGTGATGCAGTTTGTGGAGGAAAAACTGCATTCGGAATTAGAACTGAAATTCCTCCATCAGGCCCGTATAACATGGTTTCTGTGGAAGTGGAAGGAGTGCGAGTCGATGCTTTGGTGGACACAGGTGCGACATTGTCTGTGATACGTGCTGATTTGTGTGAACATTTAAGAAAAGTAATGACGCCTTACGATGGCCCCACGTTAGTTGCTGCCCAGGGGAACGTCATTCGCCCTTCCGCGTTTTGCGCTGTGCGTGTTTTCATCGACGGCATCCGCCATTATGTCCGGTTTGCTGTCCTGTCCCGCTGCTCTCACCAACTAATTTTAGGGTGGAATTTTCTATCATCTGCTTCCGCGGCGATTTGTTGTGGACAACGCGTCGTTCACCTCGCTGACACCGACTACATGCTTGACGACGACAATCAGAAGCCACTTCGTCTGGTCGCTGCGAAAGACATCGAACTACCGCCACTACATGAGCAAATTGTCAGCATTACGTCCAACGACATCTATCACGGGGATGTATTGGTCTCACCGTCACCACTTTGCGTTCGCAAAGGTATAGTTCTTCCGTCCGGTTTCGTTCTTTTTTGCAATGGCTCGGCACTTGTCACCGCTGTCAACTCTACACCGGAGAAGATCTTACTGCCACAGGGCACTACTGTGGCCCGTGTTGCTGACTTCGAGCCTGTATTTGTCACGTCACTTCAGGCCATCTCATCCAAAGAACTTCGTCTCGGTGAGCATGTTTCTTCCTCCGCCTTTACCACCACTATCAGCAGCGAATTGACATATTCACAGAGGCAGCAGCTGCTCGCATTGTTACAGAAACATGCAAATTCTTTCGATATTTGCTCGTCTAAGCTGGGGCGCACTAATACTACAGCACATCGAATTCAAACTGTTGGGACATCTGTCGTACACCGCCGACCCTACCGCGTTTCTCTAACTGAAAGAAAAAATATAGAAGAAAACGTTGCGGACATGCTTAAACGGGAAGTCATCCGTCCCTCATCTAGCCCTTGGTCATCTCCTATTGTTTTGGTCCATAAAAAGGATGGCTCTGTGCGGTTTTGCGTGGACTACCGGGCGCTCAATAAGATCACACGCAAGGACGTGTACCCTATGCCACGCATTGACGACGCCCTTAATTCTCTACAAGGCGCGGAATTCTTTTCAAGCATCAACTTGCGTTCTGGGTACTGGCAGATCTCCATGCATGAAGACGATAAGGAGTAAACGGCATTCGCAACCCCCGACGGGCTATATGAATTCAACGTGATGCTTTTCGAGCTCTGCAACGCATCCGCGACTTTTTAGCGCTTGATAGATACCGTGCTGCGCGGCCTGAAATGGAAAAGTTGCCTTTGCTACCTGGATGACATTATTATCTTTTCGTGAACGTTTCCTGAGCACCTAGAACGATTGTATTAAGTTTTGACATGCCTCGGTGGCGCCGGGCTTCAGATAAACACTAAGAACTGCTCTTTCGCTAGCAAATCTATCAAGGTCTTAGGACACATCGTTAGCAAAGATGGCATCCGGCCCGACCCTGACAAGATTTCTGCAGTCCTTCACTTTCCGCGTCCCGAAAAACCAAAGGAGCTTCGCAGTTTCCTCGGCCTCCCCTCCTATTTTCACCGGTTTATCCAGAACTTCGCTTCTATTGCTGCTCCATTACACGAACTACTTGCTTCCAAAGTCAGCTTTCTATGGTCTCAAGAATGTCAAACGGCATTCGACTTATTGAAGCGGCCACTCACGTCTGAACCTCTGCTCTGCCACTTTGACGAAGCCGCACCGACTATCCTCCATACCGACGCAAGCGGCCTTGGTATAGGAGCCGTGCTTCTACAACGCGACAAGTCTTCCCTAGAGAAAGTTGTTGCATATGCCAGTCGCGTACTCACCCCTGCCGAAAAGAACTACACTATAACTGAGCAAAAGTGTTTGGCTGTGGTTTGGTCAGTCTAGAAGTTCCGTCCCTATCTTCACGGCCGTCACTTCACAATCGTTACGGACCACCATGCCTTATGCTGGCTTTCTACACTGAAGACCTTGTCCGGACGCTTGGGTCGGTGGATACTACGCTTGCAGGAGTACGACTTTGACATAACTTACAAGTCAGGCAGAAAACATCAAGACGCCGACGCTTTATCACGTTGCCCGCTTCCAACTGCCCATATCAGCATTGGTGAGAACTCAACCACCACATCTACCAAAGTTCATACGCTCGCATCAATAAGGCAACCCTCTTCGGACGACGAGCCAACATTAATCTCCCACCAGCGGTCCGATTCATACTGCAGACGCATGATGGACCACCTTTCGGGAGTTTCTCATCCACCCAACGCGCGACTCCGCCGTCAACTCCTGCACTTTAAGCTGGACAATGGGGTTCTCTACCGCCACGTCTATCACCCTGACGTTCAGCGCTGGGTTCCTGTACTGCCACGCTCTCTTCGACTTCAGGTGCTCGAAGCCTTCCACGACGACTTGACTGCTGGTCATCTTGGTTTTGAAAAAAACTCTTGACCGCATTCGACGTCGTTATTACTGGCCTGGTCTTTCTTCTAGTGTAGCGCGGTACATCGGCTCCTGCTACCCACGCCAGCGTCGTGAGCTCCCCACGTCAGCACCTGCTGGACCTCTACAGCCACTTCTGTGCCCTTCAATGCCGTTCGTGGTTGTAGGTGTTGACCTTTACGGGCCTCTACCCGTCACATCTGCTGGCAAACAATGGATAGTGACCACCGTGGACCACCTGACACGCTACGCTGAGACTTCCTCTGTTATTACAGGCTCAGCTGTGGAAGTTGCAGACTTTATTCCTCACGCAATAATACTGCGTCATGGGGCTCCTCGTGTACTGCTTAGTGACCGCGGCAAAGTGTTCCTGTCACAAATGGTAAATGAAGTACTGCGCGCTTCTGGAACTACTCACAAGACAGCTTCAAGCTACCACCCTCAGACAAATGGTCTCACAGAAAGATTTCACCGAACCCTTGCTGACATGATAGCCGTTTACGTCCAACCCGACCACAAAAACTGGGATAACCTTTTACCATTCCTGACATTCGCTTATAACACCGCCGTTCAGCGAACAACTTGCTACTCACCGTTTACCTCGTGTACGGACGCACCCCGACTACCTTTCTCGACGTCTGCTTCTTTAACAGCCATGGGAATTCATGTCAGTCTTCTAGCGAAGAATGCATTTCCCGCCTGGCCGAGTCTCGCCATCAGGCTCGCATCAATACTGAAGCGAGACAGCACGAGCGGAAGATCATCTATGATGAATCCCACCACGTTGTGTCTTTCCAACCTGGTGACGAGGTGCTGCTTTTGACACGTATTCGCACTCCTGGTCTTTGTGACGAATTCCAACCACGATTCATCTGGCCATACATTGATTTAGGACAGACTTCGCCAGTTAATTATCGTGTCACACCACTCGTCGCCCCAACAGACCGCCGCTACCGCAGCACAGAGATTGTCCACATTTGTCACATGAAACCTTTCACGCGACGTTCCCCGTCACTTTGACTTACGGCGGCCAGGGTGTCCGCTTCCAAGTGGGGGGAATTAGTGTGGGCATTTGTTACTTACATCGTCATCATCCCTGCATGATCACAATCACCATCATCAGCTTGTCTCTTTGTCCTCATTGCCACTCTGGGTCATCATCATCGTCATCAGTCTGTGTACTGGCTCTGCCCGTTCGTTATGCGAGGTCTTTTCACGAATAACGCTGACGCAGCCAAGACTACCAAGACTTCATAATATATATATATATATATATTATAATATATATTATGTGTTGTGTGTGTGTGTGTGTGTGTGTGTGACTAGCCACGAAAATTCTTCATTGTCATCTTAGAAACATGCGCGACTTTGCATTTCCTTTAAGTAGTCAGGTACACATGTCCAGCGAACTCTTACAATATACTCAATAAATCATAAAAATATTTCACAACTGGCAGCAAGACACCTTTTTGAAATGTATCGAAAAAAATTATGGGATCCCTAAGCTTCGTCGTTAAGAGTTGAACGCGATAGCGATAACTTGTCTAAAGTGCGTATACTTCAACAACTTAGCGCAAATGTCTTATTGTATGATGCTACTCGAGAAGACGAAATTATGAATAAATACAATGAATTTTAAAAGTGGCTGGTGTCAGTGAAGCTTTCGCATATGGCTGCAATCTGTGTATTGGGTAGCATGCTTTACACTACAAGAAATGGCGCGCGTGAAACGATTTTGAACTTGCAATGCCCCACTACACGGTCTGAAGTGAATACGCGCAGTAATATGGGTGCCTCTTGTAATGGGTTACCGGCATCAAACCATGACGGTGTTATGAGAATCCTAGGTTCTGACCCCAGCGGCAACGTATGCTTGTAACACAATATAATTCTGCTGTAGCACATGTTGCAATGTAAAGTCTCTATACGGGACGCTTGGTATTGCAAAGTACGTGACCTATTATAAATGCCAAGCATTTCTTGGTGAACTTCGCAGACTTTGAGCGTATCATTCTATCTATCAAGCTGCCCACGACTTTAGCTCTCCTAGCGGTTTCGATAATGGTATCGATGGCAATTTAGGTATGGCATAACAGGACTGTATAAAGAACATATTTGACTAGTCATACCATGAAAATCATCACTTTCATGTCTTAAATTTTATGATTTACATGTCATGGAATTGCTGCTCTTGCGGTGGTTTCATTCACATGATATGTTGCAAAACTGGTATGGTATGACATGATTGCATGGCGAACACAAGCGACAGACTCTAACATGAAAATCATGTACATTAGTGTCATGTAACAACATGAATACATACCACACTCATGATGCGCTCGCGGCCGTTTCGCTTGCGTCACATATATCAAATTTGGTATTACGGTACTTGAATGGATGACAAAGATATGTGACTGGTGCAAACATGATAACCATGAGATGCGTGTCATGTAACAATTGATTACATGCGACGCTCATGAAGCGATGGCGGACCTTTCGCTAGCTTCACTTACACCAAATTTGGAATTACGTGACGTGAATGGATGACGAAGGTACACTGTAAGCAAAAACTATCCGAGTTTGGGGTTTTTGCGGCTCATGACCTCTGAAAACTCTCTCGAGTTTAAAATTACTACCTCCTGTAGGAGTAAAAGATGGTGCATGACGTAGTTTTACCACCACCTCTCAAGCAAGTAGTAAAAGTATGTCGAAATCCTCTTTTACCACGTAGGGAGTTTTCTATCGCGTGCTCTTTAACCTGAGTTTCAGAGTTTATTACCACGTGACGGCAAGGTGCAGCTGCTTTGGCGGCTTTTGCCTCATACCCCCCTTGTGACGCTCTCAGTGATTCCTGAAGGGGGGAGGCTACCTTCGAAGGGCAACTTTTTTGTTTGTTGAGATATTTTAATGAAAATTTCAGGGTACACTAATAGCAAAGCCGTTGGAATAACCACAAAGTTTCATGCAGTTATTTTCACTGGTTCCCAAGTTACAGCCATTTATCAGGGTAGTCCACATGGGTCCCTTAGTCAGGGTCTGGAGAATTTGAAAAATGTGCTAGCACTGTGAAATTCACTATGATGATTCCTAGATAGGTGCTTTAGGGCAAGACAGAGCCCTTTTTTTAAATTTCTTTGCCAAAAAATGTTAGCAGAGCACTGAATTTAGTGTTCACAATTTGGCTCTCATCAATGAAGTTTTAGTTAATTAATACAAATTACAGACACAATAAATTGAAAAAGCGGGCTTGTCTTGCCCAGGGAAATTTATTAAGGTTCATAATAAAAAAAACCTGATAGAAATCAGACCAGCAGTTCCAGAGAGATCACCTGACTAAGCAGCCTCACTGGCCAAAAAAGTCATTCTGAGAAAATTGACTTCGAAAGTTTCAAACATTTATTATGGTCTAAAATGACCCTGCAGAGTAGCTAGATGTGTCCTTAGGCTCTCTTTTTCTTTGCCGCTTTTCCTGATTCTCATTCATCCGTTTCTGAGCCTTTCTCAGACGCAGAGAGTCTTTCTCCGCAGCTCGTTGAATGGTTAGGTGGCCAGGTGTGAGTCCCACTGATGACGACAACTCTTGGGTGGCCCTGTAGCAGCTGGCATTATACCGCAAAACTGCGTCATGCAGTGCTGTCTCGACAGCAATCAATGATGCATGTTGCTCCTTGGGCATCAAGGACCATAAGACAGAATGGAATGACTCCGTTGCATTTTGCGTCTTTGCTCCCAGGCAGCGTTGCAGTAGAGAAGCCTGCGAAAGGCGCTGGTAGACTGGCAGCAGCGCTTCTGCAACGTAGCCCGGAAGATTGTATTTGTGCTTTGGAGGTGGCACGCCATTCCCCTTGCAGGCATTATGATGGCACCACGAGTCTGCACCTTCCGGGCACAAGTCATGGTGAGGATCCTCGTCAGTTGAGGTGACGTGATAATATGACGCCATCACTGCACGCTGCATTGCAGCCACATTGTTTGAATTGCTCCGCAGTGCCCAGGCATAATAGTCTGTGAGTTTATCAATAAGGGCTTTTGTCAATCTGCCCTTCCTTCACAGAGCCTGTTCGCTTTTCTGCACAAGATTACGTAGGGCTGTGCCCATCCTCTTCCGGACATGGTTCAAGCATTCTTCTTTCACAATAGGGACTAGCCCATAAACATTGTCTTGTTGAAGGGCAGAGAATGTGGCGATGTCCCCATCAGATACAATGGTTGTATACCGGAGGTTATGCTTGGACAGTGAACGTGAGAACAGAGTTACAGCTGCTTCAACCTCCATCCTCCCAGACTTGGCATCAGTGTTTTTTTGGCACACATGGTGCTTCAAAACCAGCTTGCATAGCCTCGTCTTCAGGCTTCGGTCCTACCTGGCAGCCGAGACACTGATTCGATAAAACTACAGCATCCAAGATGAGGCCTGTGTGATACTCGATGATTGCACCAACTCCAATGTGAGATGTATGTCCGCGCTTATGCCACGTGCCATCATAGTTCACTGTAATGTCCTTGCAGAAAAATGGGTCCATCTCCTTGTACACCTTTTTCACAGCAGAAGCCGATTCTTCATAGAATTTATCCAGGGTCTGTTGCTGTGGTTCTCTGAATTGCTTCAGGTGCCTCTGGAAAGTTCTGTGGTGCAGGTCACGGTGGGAAACATTCATAGTTGCCCAAAAGTCGTTGAGGGCTGTCTGTCCCTTCCCTATTTGTTTCATGGCCCTAATGGCTCTTATATTCACGTCGAAGGCCCTTGACTCGTTCTGACGAGCAGAGCTCCACGAACTTGAAACTATTCCACAATGTGGACATACCAGCTCAAGCTTCGTGGCAAGTCCAAGCTGGGTGCCTCCTTGAACTTTCATCCCGGTCGCGAGGCAGCGCGGGCATGGGGTCTTGGACAGCATGTCACTAAGGGCATCCCCTTGCACGAGGAAATATCTCTCGCCTACGGTCGTAGCGGTGGCAGCTTCGGGTTCAGGCATCATCGCTTGAAACTTCCTCTCGGTCGCTGGCATAGCGCCAAGCTTTCGTTGCACAGCAGCACGTTCTCTCTCCGCCGTCGCCAACTCCTCGCACGTCCGAAAACGTGTTTGGAAGTGCACAGTCGACGACGCGGTCTCACTGTTCGGGGCCGGAATCAATGCGGTTGGCGAGCGCGACACACCAGGCGCACTTGAGCATGAAACACCAGCCTCACTCGTCACGACGAATCCTTGTGCCGATGGTGTAGAAGTCTCGTCGCTAAAAGCGTCGACGCAATCGTCTTGAAAAGATGAAGCGGAAGCATCGATGCAACTGTCGCCGCGTGGGGGCGTGCAGGTGAGCTTATCCATGCGTACGAGCTTCAGCTGACGCTTTCTTGAACCGAACGCGTGCCGAGTCTTGAACTTCGAAATGCCCATCGTCACCGTCAGCGCAACAATCCGCGTCCCGTGAACACGGCGGAAGATCGCTTCGTGAGGACGGTAGTGATCGTGTCGTAAAGACGGTAGAAGATCGTCTCGTGAAGACGGTGAAAGATAGAGGAGCACGTGTGACGACTGATCGGAATGATGGCAAACGGGGCACACAAAGAACGCCGGCATTGCAAGCGCCGGTGCAGACGACGAGCCGGCGCATGCCGGAGAAGCAGCTACGTCATCGCGCGCAGCAGCCAATAAGAGCCGCGCGCTCCCCATTCCCTTCGAGAGGCGCGCGCTTTGTCCAATCGCGGCTTCGCATCCAGGCAGCGGGACATTCGAAAGCTTCCGCGAGCCCCCAATCGTGAGCGACTCCCGCCTCGGAGCGCCACCGCCACTGCCGCGGGTGGCGAAAAAAAAGCGCAAGAATTCACGAGCAAAACAACATCAAGATTGCGGCGATCGGCCGAGCGGTTGGGAAATGGCGAGCGCGCGAAGTTGGGGTATTTTTGGCGCTCGCTCGCCGCTTGCCGGCTGCCGCGGCATGTTATAAAATTTATTTGACGTACTTTCGCGATGAATTAGACATTGATATTTACAGTAGAGGCAGTTTATGAGTCATACTGCCCGAGTATGTGGTTTTCAAAAATCGACTTTTTCGCGATTTTTCGGTTTTCAAAGGGCGTGTCCCCCCTTCATGAAGGTACGCTAGGACCACAGATGTTTTTTTTTCTTTTTTGGCATCGCCGTGCCTCAGGACTGACCTCGAGTCAACGCAGTTTTACTGGAACTGGGCGCAGCATAAGCACAACAAGCGAGAACAGCATTTTGTGAACGAAAAAAAAAGACGGGGGGGAGGGGGCTCTCAAGCATAAAAAAAAACAAGAAAGAAAACCTGCTGTGGAAAGTTGTCCTGCGTATTTTCACAAATTGTTGGATTTTTCTTGGCGATGGCCTTGCAGACAGACGGTGCAAGAAGCTCGGTATCTGTGTGTCTGGTTGGGCTGATGGATCTCACGTGTTTTCTACATCACCGAGCGACCGTGCACTTCCGAGTGTTTCCGAACCTGCACGTCGCGTATATCTCGCTTCCGAGCCGAATCGCGAAGATCTGCGAGTGTTAACAAAATCAATCTGGTGTCATCGTCCGTGCTTGCCTTCTGGAGAAGCAATAAGCAAAATGCTTCACTCTGTCGTCGGCACCGAGCTGTGGCCGCCAGTGACCAGTGGGAGTGTGTAGCCGGGGCAGGTGAAAGAAGCATAGCATATATTTTGTTCCACAGTAGGCGATGTCTACATGAGTGAAGTGCTGCCCGAATTGCTCACCTCATGCACCTACTGTTCTCAAAAATGTAGCACGAAGCCGATAAGAGGCAGACGGAACCAACAAGCAGCTGCCGGTGAGCATGAAGAAAACCCGGACGGTAGTCTTTTGTTGGAAGTATGCATACACCGCCCCGTCCCCGTAAGATAGCGGTCACGCGTTCATTTGTGTCTGAATTGACGACGAAATTCGCACAGGATATGTGTTCTGTGACCGCCAGCTGTGTTTCATCGGATATAGCCGTGCTCCTCGAAAAGGCCTAGCACGCCGTCGGTAAGCAGCTTGTATGCAGGCGTGGACCGCTCTTCTACGTTCGTTGTGATGAATACGTGCTGCTACTGTGTTTGTACACCATCGCTCAATGAAAATCATTGAGCTACCATGATTTGTGAGTACTTAGGTATATTCTATGGGCTTGTGCATCAGCAGTGCTAACACGCGTGGGGCCATGAGCCCGGTGTGCCAAGTATTTATTGGATAATCAAAAAGGTGAGATCGGGTAGATTTATTATAAAAGGTCGGTGTTACATTCAGTGCCCTGCGGCGCACTTTGTGTTTACGCTTGCACCTTCAACCGTTGTTGTTGATCAATGCAAAAAGAGAGCTCTCCTACCGGTACTACACGGCCAGTCGAAAATTCGTGCCTATATATACCGGATTGTCGAAGTATAGGCGAGCAACGTGTGCCGTCTGTTCGAGTGGTGTATTATTCTGTATTTGTTGTGTGTGCCTGTTTGTCTGTACTTGAATCTGTGTGTCACCGATTCTGTCGTTAAATAAATTCAATCAATTCTGCTATATAATAAATTTATCGACTCTGGGCGAATGCACCCGACAATTTTTATTTTTTTACTACCGGAAATAACTCCCAGAAATCACCTAAAAACCTCGTGAAGGCAGTAATAATTTACTCTCTCTATACTCGCTCAAAACCTCACTGGGGTAAATAATTACTACTCTCCCAACGTTCAAAAACTCAGTTAGCACGAGAGTAAATTTTTACCTCGATGGTAGATGGTAAAAAAAAAAACAGGAAAGGTAGTGCGCTAGAGGACAAATGGTTTACACAGTTTTTGAAGTTATTTCAGGTCATTTTCGTTTAGTGTGTATTATACTGGTGCAAACATGATTAACATGAGATGTGTGTGATGTAACAACATGACTACATGCTACCCTCATGATGCGCTCGCGGCCGTTTCGCTAGATTCGCTTGTACCAAATTCGGTATTATGCGACTTGAATGAACGACATAGGTAAATGACACATCGAAACATGATAATCACGACATGCGTGTCATGTAACATCACACCATGCCAAGCTCACGATGTGCTCGCAGCCGTTTCGCTAGCTTCACATATGCCAAATTTGGTATTACGTGTCGCCAATGGATGACGAAGGTATGCGACTGGTGCAAACATGATAATCATGATATGCGTCTTATGTCAAAACATGACTACATGTCACAGTCAAGGCACCAATACATTTCAACGCGTCGACGTGCGCGTGCTCACCGGCGTTCATTTAGTCGCGTCACGCCGGCGTTGCCAGGCCAGGCGCTGGTCCTAGCAGGCGCGCGCCGCGCTGCGTTGCTTTGGCGCAAGCGCGTTTCTGCTAGTCCGGCGTCCCTCCATCACGAAAAGAGGGAGACGCCGTGTAGTCCGAGTAACGCATCGGCATGAAATACAGCATGCCGCATTGCGTGACGGTCGCCATCAGGCCGCGCTGACAGACGATGGTCGCGCCTGGCGTCAGACTATAGATTGCTCAAGTTTAGCTAACGTAGCGTCGCTGTGCCCAGCGTGCGCGCGTGTCAACGCTACATTGGGCTATATTGGGCCTTTCATGATGCGCTCGTGGCCGTTTTGCAAGCTCCACTTATACCAAATTTGGTGTTACGTGACGTGAATGGATCACAAAATACATGACTGATGCAAAGATGATAATCCTGACACGCGTGCCATGTAAGAACATGACAACTTACATCGCTCATAGCGTGCTCACGGCCGTTTCTCTTGCTGCACATATACTAAATTTTGTATCACGTGACGTGAATAAAGAACAAAGGTAAACGACACATTCAAACACGACAATCATGACACGGAAGTCGTGAGTGTCATCACTTACCTCCACTTTGTGACATTGTGCTGATAATAAAGTTACATATCAATATTTCTCATTCGCGCTTCGCTTATCATCGATTCCCACTGCATGTGAATCTTCAAATTTTTAAATGCGAAGCATTTCTTAGCCAACTACGGCGTATTTGAACGTATCTATCTATCTATCTATCTATCTATCTATCTATCTATCTATCTATCTATCTATCTATCTATCTATCTATCTATCTATCTATCTATCTATCTATCTATCTATCTATCTATCTATCTATCTATCTATCTATCTATCTATCTGTCTGTCTGTCTGTCTGTCTGTCGGTCGGTCGGTCTGTCTGTCTGTCTGTCTGTCTGTCTGTCTGTCTGTCTGTCTGTCTGTCTGTCTGTCTGTCTGTCTGTCTGTCTGTCTGTCTATCTATCTATCTATCTATCTATCTATCTATCTATCTATCTATCTATCTATCTATCTATCTATCTATCTATCCACCTACGACTTTTAGCTCTCCTGGCCGTTTCGATAATGGTACCGATACCAAACTTGGTATGGCATAACATGACTGTGCGAAGAACATAACTGACTAGTCAAAGCACGAAAAGTATGAACTTTATGTCATGAATGTCATGATTTAGATTTCATAGTCTTGCAGCAGTTTTTTCTCGTCCGCTCACGCCTTTCTCCAACACCACCTAGAGAAAATTCTTTCGAGTCAGGAGAGGCGGCTGGAGTGAGACGCTGTGCGGACGTGTTTCGCATGAGCTCCGGCCCGGTGACCGACTATCGGCGGACGCGCTTTTTTCTGGACTTGCTGTCAGTGGGCTCGTCTGCAGGAGTTTGCCCTGTACCTACGGACACCACTCGTTTAGGCAAGTTTGTCCCCAATTTTGGAGTCTCCGAGATTTTCCTATCAACCCCGCGGTGGCAAGGCTAGGCCTATCTCCTAGGCCAAGCCTGGCCTGGGCCGCGTCGCCCGGCGTCTGACTTGCGCCCGGTGACCGTGGATCTTGTTGGGCTGAAGATGGAGTACTACGTCGAAGGGGAGACTATAACACCCGAAGATTTTGAAGCGGGAGAGTGGGCTCCAGTGCTGAAGGCACAGGACCGATTTAAGAAGACTCGGCATGGCGACAACGCCAAGAGTAAGCCTTGCGAGACACAGGCCGGCAGCGACGGGCGCAAGACGCACGGAGCGCAGCAAGTCAAGCGGGGGAAAGCGCCGGTATGGAAGAAACGCGGACCGTTTCTCAAGTTACCAGCCACGGATTTCGAGATTGTGTACAGGCCCCAGAACTGGGACTTGAGTGTTGTGACAGCGAGAGAACTCGGATGTGCATTGAGAGCAGCAGCGCGTCTAACGAGTGCGATTGCCGCGGAAGAAGACATTGTGCGGGTTAATGGCACAAACAACACGTTGACGGTGAGCACACCGTGCATAAATCGCAGTGGGGCATATGCGACTGTGAAGACGCTCAAGCTGGGTGATCGTGACCTGCCGGTTTCGGCGTTCGTGGCGCCGTTGGAGAACTCCGTGCGGGGATTGATTTATAATGCTTATGATGGATGCCCAGTGGAAGAAGTTCGGGCGGGATTCCTGAAGAAGAATGAAGGCATAGACATTCTGGACGCGAGACCTCTGGGAAAGTCAAAGGCGATTCAGATTACGTTCGGGGGAAAACACATACCCCGGCAGATTACTTACTGGAACTGTCTGTACGCTGTGATCCCGTACAGAAATTTAGTCGACACCTGCTACAACTGCAGACGAGTTGGACATCGAGCGGACGTTTGCTATCGTCCGAAGAGCAACCTATGTCACCGTTGCGGGAAGGACCATCCTGCCCCGCCAGAAGGAGAGCCACCTACGTGCACGCCGGTCTGCATCGTGTGCCATGGTGCGCATCACACAGGGAGCCGTAACTGCAAGTTTCGCCTGGCTCGCAAGCCACCGACAGGCCGACAGCAGAGCATCGAAAGAGATAGCGAAGCTGGCAACGATAAGCGTTCCTCGAGGGCCACTGAGCGGTCACCGAGGGGTAAAGAAGGCAGAAGCAAAAGCAGGGACCGCTCGAGTTCCTTCCCGCCATTGCCAGGGCGCGGGGGTGGCCAAGATGGTGGACGAGCATGCAGTACCAATAGCTGCGCACGCGACACCAACAAAAAGGTGAGCTTGTCAGGCACGGCCTCCCAGAACGAAACCGCTCGAGAGAGGGAGTTAGCAGCGCTGGTTCAGCGACAGGGAGACTTGATTAAAAGATTGGAAAACAGAATTGCAGAGATGGAACGCGCAATTAGAAACGACCAACGGCAGGGGACACAGGCACCAGCAGTGCAAGGCCTACAGAAAGCGACGCAAGAGGCGTCTGCTCGCGTACAGGAGAGTGGAGCTATGGAAGTGGAGAATCGGGGAACAGTGAAGAGACCACTGCCGGGGGATGAGGTAGCTAACGCAAAACGATTAGCCGAAACGTCACCAGTAGACATGCCACAGCCTGTTTTTAAGGTCATTAGTCTTAAGTCGGATGTAACAACACTTGCGGTAAAGTAGGCAAACAAGGGAAAAGACAGGATAGGTTGGAGGCTCGAGTCGAAAAGATCGAAGCCAGATTAGACACAATAGAGGAGCGTCTCGGCATGCTCTCCACTGAATTTAAGGATTCCCAAACCCAGGTCATGGGCATGTTTCAGCAGCTTCATACTCTATTGGAGGCAAGACTGCCTCCCGTGGGTGGCCAAGTGCCATTAGTCAACCTGGTGCCTCATCATGGCGCCTCGCCAGCAAATTGAGGTTTGGCAGTGGAACTGCAGGGGCTTTCGTCAAAAGCGGGGTAACCTGCAGTTGCACGTACAAAATCTGGACAGTAAACCAGACATAATAGCCTTACAGGAGGCTAGTGGTTCAGTAAAATTACCTGGATTTAAGGCATTTACAGCGCCAGGAACTGATTCAAGGGGCGTATCACGCGTCTTCACAGCCGTGCTAGTCCATCGCGACATCACTGCCATTCAGCATTCCGTAGATAGCAGCAGGGAAGACTATGTCTTGCTTGAGATTTGGCCTAAACGAAAGTATGAGAAGAGTCTGTTTTTACTTACTGTGTATAGTTCTCCAAAAGATAAAGGATTGGGCTTGCCACAACTCCTGATTCAAACTCAACGGTTAGCAGCTCGCGCTCCGCTTATAGTGGTAGGAGATTTCAATGCGCCTCACCCGGAGTGGGGTTATATTCGAGCCAGCCCAAAGGGCAATCGGCTTTAGCAAGTTGCCCGGGATCTGCGATGGACGCTGTTAAACAATCCACAAGATCATACGAGGATAGGCAACAGCATAAGCATAGATACCTCCCCAGACCTTACGTTTTTTAGAGGCATCAGTAATGCAAAGTGGATTAACACGGGACAAGCGCTAGGAAGTGATCACTATATCCTTTCCACGACGTTTAGCGCTGCGAAGCATAAAGACAAAGTAAGGGGCCTAGAATTACAGATTGGGACAGATTTAGGAAAAACAGAGCAGACACTGTAAACGGGAAAATTAATGACCTGGATGCATGGGTACAGGCGCTCAAGGAGGATGTAAGTAATACCACGGTAGAAGTGCCAGTCGAGCAGGAGGAGTTTACCGCTGACTCGAGACTATTACACATGTGCTAAGCGCACGCGAGTCTCTTGAGAAGGTGGAAGAAGCAAAAACATAATGGCGTCCTTCGCAGAAGGACTGCCAAGTTAGAACGTAAAATCGAAAATTATGCAATTGAGTTGCAAGCCAAGCAGTGGGGCCAGATTTGTGATTGCATGAATGGACAGTTTGGATGCAAAAAGACATGGCAGCTGTTAAGGCATCTTTTGGATCCGGCAGCAACAAAATCGGCGCAACGGGGGCAAATGACTCGGTTAATGCATCAATATAAAGGCACAATTGGAGAGTTTATACAGGAACTCCGGAATCGGTACATAACTGATGGAGTAGACGGTTGCTTACCACACTACTCGGGGGTGGAAAACTCCGACCTAGATGAAGAGTTCACAATTGCGGAGGTGGAGTTTGCCATGGGGCAGCTGCGTACTACGTCTGCCGCAGGTCCGGATGGAGTTACTAATAAAATGCTGAGAAACCTAGATTTCAAATCGGTCGGGGCGATCACTGACTTGATAAATGAGTATTGGGTGGCCGGGGAGATGCCAGCACAATGGAAGCATGCTAGGATTATATTTATCCGAAGCCAGGCAAGAAACTCTGCTTGGAAAACCTGCGCCCCATATCGCTGACATCATGCGTGGGCAAATTGATGGAGCACGTGGTTCTCAACAGGCTTCAGAATTATGCAGAGGACAAAGCCATCTTTCCCCCAACTATGATAGGTTTCAGGGCCAATTTGTCCACACAGGATGTCATGATACAGTTAAAACATGATGTAGTCAATCCCGGGCATGGCACGGGCACCAAAGCTGTATTAGGGCTTGACCTGAATAAAGCTTTCGACAATGTTTCGCATGAGGCAATATTGAATAACCTATCGGAAATTGGCCCAGGGGTCAGGACATTTCGCTACATCAGATCATTCTTGGAGGGCCGAACCGCAGAAATTTCAATAGGAGATATCAAATCGGACTCATTCGCGTTGGGAGGCAAAGGGACGCCGCAGGGTTCAGTTTTGTCACCGTTCCTGTTTAACATCGCCTTAATTAAAATACCGCCGAGGCTGGAGGAGATACCGGGACTCAAACACACATTTTATGCAGATGATATTACTTTATGGGTAACCAGGGGTAGTGACGCGCATCTGGAAGAAACACTGCAACAGGCAGTTAATATTGTCGAAGAGTTGGCAGGGGAGGCGGGACTTTCATGTTCTCAGCCAAAGTCCGAGCTCTTCGTGGTTCGGGACAAACCCAGAGGGCTACATGCAAGACACTATGTTCCGCCACCGCCGTTAGAGGTAAAGGTAGGGGGTAGGCCGGTAGCTGAAGCTCAAACAATTAGAATTCTTGGCCTATATCTGCAAACTAACAGGAAGAATAGCGTGGCCCTTGAAAAACTTAAGACCACGGTCAATGCTACTGTCAGGCTAATCAGAAGAATCGCTAACCGTAAAAGCGGGGTTAAAGAAAAAGAACTCTGTAAGCTGGTACAGGCGTTTGTGCTCAGCCGGATTACTTGCGCAACACCTTATATGAAGTTGGATGCCGCAGAAAAAGGTAAGGTCGAGGCTATGATCCGGCAAGCTTACAAGGCAGCGCTTGGGTTGCCTAACAACGCGCCTACAGAAAGGCTGTTAAAACTAGGGATACACAACACCCTGGATGAATTATGGGAGGCGCATCTGGTGATGCAGCACGCTAGGCTTTCCACAACCAAAGCGGGCAGGATTATAATGGAAAGGATTGGCATTGGTGCAGAGGCTCCCACTGGGGACACTAAAATTCAGGTGCGGCGAGAGTTACATAAAGCCCTGTACATAAAACCTTTGCCCAAAAATATGCATCCGATTCACCATACGCAGCGCAGGCAGGCAAGAGCCAGAGCTTTACACGTTGAGTACGGCAAGTACAAAGCGGCAGTCTATACAAATGTTGCGGAATATAAGGACAAAGACGCTTTTGTGATTGTGGTGGTGGACAGGCGGGGGCGCTTGATCGCTTCTGGATCGGTCAAAACCCACTCCTCGGAAACTGCAGAGGAAGCGGCAATAGCGCTAGCTATAACTAATTCGCAGTCAGATTTGATTTTCAGTGATTCAAAGACAGCCATCCGAAATCTGGCGAGGGGCAGAATATCGGCGACCGCTGCACGATTTCTGCATAGGGCCACGGGACGAGAAATGAGAGAAATAGAAATTGTCTGGGTACCAGCACACTCTGGGAACCCTGGGAACGAGGCGGCTCACCTGAATGCTCGAGGTTTCGTCAGCCGGGTAGGTGAGCCGCCAGTTCCGGGGAGGTCCGCGAGAGATGGGCTGGTGACTTTTCATGACATAACGAATCATTATAAACTAGAGCGGAGGTTTTATCCGCCCCCGCACAAGCGGTTGACTAAGGCGCAGGAATGCGTCTGGAGAAAACTGCAGACGCGATCTTTTCCCAACCCTTACGTGTTGAACAAAATGTACCCGGAGGAGATTAAGCCGCAATGCAAATGGTGTCAGGCTGTGGCAACATATGATCACATACTTTGGGAATGTAGCATAGTGCCGCCGCCGGTGGATATTATGCGTGATCCCTCTCTTGAGCACTGGGAGGCCGTGTTGACCAGCTCAGACCCAGTCGTCCAGTTAAGGGTCGTGGAGTGGGCCACACAGGTCGCCGCCAACCTTGGGTTGATGGCCATCTAACACGGAATCATCTTCAGTTGCTTTCTGACGAAATAATAATAATAATAATAATTTTTTTTTTATTTCCATCAGCGATGGAGGAGACTGCGGGTAAAAGTTGCTTGAAGGCACAAGCAACTTGACAGAGGCCCGCAGCCACCCCTACAGTGCAGGCAGCGATGGCAAACATTCACATAAAGAGAAAAAAAAATCACAAGAAACACATATTCGGAATACAGATATGTCTAAAAAAAACACATCAGTAAGGAAGAATGAAAAAAAGCAATATTTTACACTATTTATTATGTTAGCATGAATTGATGAAATGCTCGCGCAGTGTTCGTACAGAAGTTATTTTCAATTCAATGTGTAATTTATGAAATGAATTTAAAAGGGTTGGCAGCGTGTATGATAGCTTCTGCATAGAATAGCTTGTCCGCGCAGTGACCACCTTCCACTGTTCTATGTAACGAGTGCCGTATGAATGGGTGTTTTTGGCAAGATGAGATAACTCGTGGAAAAACTTTAGGTTTTCTTTTATCTCTCGTTTGAACGCTATACTTAACTTGTAATTGTATAGGGTAAACACGCGGATGACATTTCCCTTCAAGAATAAATCTGAAGTATGGGAATTGTAGGGTACATTGAAAAGCGCCCGTAGAAATTTTTTCTGCAGTACATGAAGTCTTTCAAGATTTGTATATGTCGTCGTACCCCATACCAAAAAACAATAATACAAGGAAGAAAAAAAGAGCGCATTGTAAACAAGAAGCTTTATTTTAAAAGGTAATATCAATCTGTGACGCGCCATCATAACAACCACACGAGATAGCTTGCCTAAAACTGATTCGATGTGTAAATCCCAAAGCATATTTTGTGTGAAGGTAACTCCCAGTATTTTCACACTGCTCACTATTTCTATTGCTTCATTTGTGTAAAGAAGGGTGATGTGATCGCAAAAAATAAAGTTTTTCCATCCATCCATAGTCTTGCAGCGCTTGCGGTGGTTTCGTTCACATGGGATGTTGCAAAACAGGTATAGTATGACATGATTGCATGCGAACACAAGTGACAGACCCTAACATGAAAATAATAAAATGCGTGTCACGTAACAACATGACTATATGCCACGCTCATGATGCTCTCGCGGCCGTTTCGCTAGCTTCACATATAGCAAATTTGGTATTACGGTACGTGAATGGTTTACGAAGGTGTGTGACTGGTGCAAACGTGATAATCTATAAATGCGTGTCATGTAACAACATGAATACTTGTCACGCTCATGAAGCACTGGGAGCCGTTTCGCTTGTTTCACTCATACCGAATTTGGTATTACGGGACGTGAATTGATGACGAAGGTATGATACTGGTGCAAACTTGACAAGCATAAGATGCATGTCATGTAACAACATGACTACATGCTATGCTCAAGATGCGCTTGCAGCCGTTTCGCTAGCTTCACATTTACCAAACTCGGTACTACGCTACGCGAACGGATGACATAGGTAAATGACACATCCAAACATTATCCTTACGACATGCGTGTCATGTAACAACATGACTACATGCCGCACTTGTGATGCACTCGCGGCCGTTTTGCTAGCTTCACATATGCCAAATTTAGTATTACGTGACGTCAATGGATGACGAAGGTATGCGACTGGTGCAAACATGATAATCATTAGGTGCGTGTCATGTGAGAACATGACTACATGCCACAGTAAAGGCACCAACACATTTCGACGTGACGTGGTGCGCGCGCTCACCGGCGTTCATTTTATTGCGTTACGCCGGCGTCGCCACGTCAGGCACCAGTCATGCCATATATTAGCAGGCGAGCGCTGCACTGCGTTGCTTTGACGCATGCGCATTTCGGCATGCCCGGCGTCCCTCCGTCTCGAAAAGAAGGAGGCGCAGTCTTCTCGTTAACGTATTGGCGCGAAATTCGTGGCGGTTGCCGTCGGGCCACGCCGATGGACGCTGGTCGCGTCGGCAACGCCAGGCGTCAGACTATAGAGAGTTAGCGGCCGTTTTGCTAACTCCAGATATACCAAGTTTGGTATTACGAGACATCAACAGATGACAAAATATATGACTTGTGCAAAAATGATAATCCAGACTCATGTGTCATGTAAGAGCATGACAACATACAACGCCAATGGCGTGCTCACGGTTGTTCTGCTAACTCCACATATACTAAATTTGGTATGACGTGACGTGAACAGAGGACGAAAGTAAACAATAAATTCAAACATGATAATCATGACACGGAAGTCATGTGCTGCATCTTTACCTCCACCTCGTAACTTTGTGCTGATTTTACAGTGACATATCTTTATCTCCAAATGCGACCCTATTTTGTGAGAACAGAGACCGGGAACACGTCTACACATTTCAGTTGTCGTGGCGCCCCTCAGGATGCTGTACTGAGCCCCGTGCTATTCAATATAACACTAATCGCTCTTTATACGCACCTACCAAACAATATTTATCTATCAACATACGCTGATGACATCTGCATCTGGACATCTGTGGTAACTCGCCTGCAGTTACGAGCGAGAATACAGAGAGCTGCTACTGCAACTGCTTTGTATCTACGCAATTGAGGCCTGGAAATTTCCTCCGGAAAGTGCGCTCTTCTGGAATTTACGCGCAAACCCATGTCAAAGTACGAGTGTGAATTAACGGTCAAAATATGCCGTATCGTCGATCTCATAAATTTATGGGTGTCATAGTCGACAGAGACATTTCATGGAGCCCTCATGTGTCGTATTTGAAAAAGCGATCGACAGGCATATGCCATCTTTTCAAGTTTCTCGCTGGAAAGACTTGGGGAATGCAGCCTAATGCTATGTTACGACTGTACAGGGTGCTTTTTCTTGGCATTTTACGATACAGTCTGCCTGCATTATCAAACGCCAGCAAAACAAGTCGACGCATGATACAAAGCGTTGAGGCACAGGCGCTTCGAACATGTCTAGCCTCAGGGTGCCTCAACAATGGCGACTATAGCTATAGCCAAAGACCACCTCGTGCAGACCCATATTGAAATTGAAGCTTTGAGGACACACATAAGGGATGTGGGCCGGGCTCCCCATCACCACCTAGCCTCTCTACCAGTGGATAGACCTCATACTTCCTTTTGTCGAACGATAACTACACATGGTGACTCCCTAACAACTGGTTTTACGCCCGCGGCGAGACCTTTGTCACACATGACCCTTTTATTAGGGAGGCGATCGCCGGGCTAATTCTGAGAGCCGAAGTATCGGCCCTCCGAACCGCACCACGAAAGCGTGGACAATTTAGGAGTGGTCCTTATTGGCGCGCCAGAAGACGCCGGCTGTGGCCCAAAGAACAAGTCAGAGCCGAGAGTTGATAAACAAACAAAATTATATTTTCAATAATGGCAGATCGAAAACAATACACAAAAATGCACACTCCACAATAGTTGCATACAATATGTCACCAATCAAACCAATCAATCAACGTACTACACAATACAATCAGCCACACTTGAAACAACGGACACGGACAACAATACGCACTACAATGCAGTCGCATGCATTGAACAACCAAGACACTTGAAGACTAGAGAGGTAGAAAACCTATTCAGTCCAAAGTTCTTGGAACCAAAGTCTAGATGATACTCTTCCGAGAATCACTCACTCAAAGTCCAGCGTTGTTGTCGTTCCGCAGCCCTCGAAGTTTCTCTTCCAGGAAACCTCGCGTCTTCAATTGGCCACTCTTCAAACTTCAACTTCTTCGCCGGAACACGTCGGCTTCACACTCGCAGCGGTTGCCACGGGTCTTCGCTCGATAGCGGTAAACACACGCTCTTGCCTGTAGCCCGAGCCTTCACCAATCAGGTGGAAATCCTCTTCATCTCCGGCTTCGTCCCTACGGACCAAAACCTTCGCCGACTACACGGTGGAATCCCTACGCGCTCTGGCGTTAACTTCCGTCTCCTCCTGCTTTCTCGTCTCGGCTGCTCGATTAAATACCTTCCGCGCCACCTTCCAGAAAGTTCTCCTCATTTCGTCGGCGCGATGCGCAACGAAGGCTGGGGAGAGGCGCGAGTAGGTTTGACTGCCCTCCGCGTCGGATGACTCATCTCGGCGTGGCCACGCCTCCTTCGTTCTAGAAAAATCGCGGGCTTGCTCGGCCGCCGTTGTGGGGTGAGGAGGTTCGTCGATGAAGCCACGCTTCTGCGGGGAGAGCGCGCGCCCGGGGAGCCTTGGCCGTTTGTTTTCTTTTTTCTTTCCCCCTTTTTTTTCTTTTGACTTCGCGGCGTTTCTTCCGCGCGTTACCGCAAGAATTTGCGGCGCGCCTATTTTTAGCGCTCGTTCTGTGACAACCTTCAATTCCTCCATGGTGCCTCAAACAGCCAGTCATCAACCTGACAATACCAGGCATCCGGAAAAAACGAGATTTCTCAATACCAGACCCCAAGCAGCTCGCCTTACTTCTACTGAACGAGAAGTACCAAGACAGCATCTACGTCTACACTGACGGCTCCGTCCTGCCAAACAGCTCAACTGCGCCGGTCTTTATTCCAACGCACGCCACAACCATCAATTTCAGGACAGCTGATGCAACCACAACAACGGCAGCAAAGCTTGCAGAGCTTCGCACTGCGCTGCGTTTCATTAACGACCAAAGCACGCAACAGTGGACGATTTTCTGCGACTGCAAGGCGGCACTGCAGTCACTTCTGTCAAATCTACGCCGTGGTCCACACGAGCAGTTGGTATTTGAAACAGCAGAGATGCTACACCATATAACAGAGAAAGGGCACCACGTTATATTTCAGTGGTTGCCAAGCCACTGTGGATCGCTAGTCACGGTGTCACCGTGACTAGCGATCTGATCTGGCGTACGCATGTCCAAAACATCATTTCATCGTCTAACAAAACCTTAGGCTTTTTAAAACGTCACCTCAAAAGTGCTCCAATGCAAGTAAGATTACTTGCCTACACATCACTAGTGCGACCGAAATTGGAATACGCATCCGCCATCTGGGACCCGCACCAAGCATACCTCATCTGCGCTCTAGAATCAGTTCAAAACCGTGCAGCTCGCTTCATTCATTCTTCGTATTCATACGACATCAGCGTCACATCACTAAAATTACTATCCAATCTTCCATCGCTCGCTCTTCGTCGGCGCATTTCTTCTCTCTGTCTTTACCATAAATTTTTTCACAGTTCAATCCTGCATCAACCATCTTACATCAAACCCGCAACACGCATATCAGCCAGGACAAGCCACACGCAGCAGGTTTCATTAATGCGCGCTCGAACATCAACATTTCTCGCGTCATTTTTTTCCCGCACAGCAAAAGACTGGAACGACCTCCCTTTTTCCATTGTCGACATAATATGTCCATCTTCTTTTGCACAACATGTCACTGACCATCTTCTAACAAATAACCTTTAAGTGCTTTTTTGAATTACATGTTGGTTACGTGTGTTATTTATTGTACATGCATATTTCCTTGTAATATGAAGAAATGTATATAGTTGAAACCCATGTATTGATTACGTTTGTTAAATATTATTCCCACCCCTTATGTAATACCCCCATTGGGGGTCTTTAAGGAAAATAAACTGACTGACTGACTGACTGACTGAATTATCGGTAACGAACGAGCTGATCAAGCTGCCCGTTCAGCCCATACAGTAGACATCGACCAGTCAATACCTCTCTCAAGGACGGACGCTGCTAGGAGGCTCCACATGCTTGCTCGCCAACGCTCCATGGCTCTTTGAAATGAGCCTCTCTTTACGCATGCAAGATTACGATCCCTTGATCCAACGTTAAGCATGCAGCTTCCAATCCGATCGAGGCGTAAATGTTGTAGGCCCGTGTGCTCAGATTTGGGTGCACGTTAAAGAACGCCAGGTGGTCGAAATTTCCGGAGCCCTCCACTACGGCGTCTCTCATAATCATATGGTGGTTTTGGGACGTTAAACCCCACATATCAATCATCAATCAATGCAGCTTCCAACAAAAAACACAACTCAGCTCCATATCAGTCTTCCCTCGGGACCAATCCGTGAGGCCAAGGAGATCCGCGTCCTTGGCCTCTTCATACACCACCAACGCAAGGCCGAAACCACAATGGCCAAACTTCGCACGGTGGGAGACCAGGTGGGTCGTATGGTCCGCCGGGTCTCCAACAAGCGGGGCGGATTACGTAGCAGGAATGCAATGCGGCTTGCCCATGCTTTCGTAACGAGTAGAATACTCTACTCGACTCCCTACTTGCACCTACGCAAACACGAGGATGATCAACTCGAGGTAATCCACCGTAAAGTTATCAAGCGGGCTCTCGACCTCCCTATCACCACGTCCAACCAGAAACTTCTGGCCCTAGGCGTGGTGAATACCTACCGGGAACTTCCAGAAGCCCACCTCGTTAACCAATACACGCGCCTTGCACAGACCCATTCCGGTCGCCGCCTCTTGGACCGAATACACATCAAACACGATTACTATATTGAGGAAAGGGTGAGAGTGCCAGAATGTTGGAGACACGCCCCCCGGGTCCAACCCCTTCCCCGCAACATGTCCAAAGAAAACCACAGTGGTCGCCGCCAGGCGTGCGAAAGCGTTGCAGCGACACTTTTGTCAAGAGGAACACGTGTGCTACGTGGACGCCGCCAGCCCGCACCATGGGGAGTGGTATACGGCCGCAGTCATACACAACGCAAACACCGTAAACGGGCTCACTTTCAAAGCCTACAGCACAACACACGCGGAGGAGATTGCCATCGCTCTGGCTCTCATCTATCCCTCTTCTAAACATATCATCACCGACTCACGAGGGGCCTGTCGGAACTATCAGCTAGGGTGGGCTTCACCGCTTGCTCAGCGCATACTGGAACCTAGCTGCCGATACGTTAATCCAATTCCGCGAAATCTGGTTTGGGCACCTGGTCACCAAGGACTCAGGGGTAACGAACAGGCCGATCAGACCGCCCGCGCACTCTCTTCCCGGGCTATCTCCCTGTCTTTGGAAGCCTACTCGCAATCAGACAATTCGGCCCTTTCATTCAAACATATTACCAATAACTACAAGGAGGAGCACCGGAGCTATCCAGACCCTTGTAAGAGACTGCATCGCGCTGACGAGCGCCTCCTTTTAAAACTGTTTACCAATACTGTAAACAACAATCAATACTGTAATCAAAAATCAAGAAGAAGAAATGGACATGGGCAGGGCATGTAGCGCGTAGACAGGATAACCGCTGGTCATTTAGGGTAACTGACTGGATTCCCAGAGAAGGGAAGCGGGTTAGAGGGAGACATAAGATTAGGTGGGCAGATGAGATTAAGAAGTTTGCGGGTATTAATTGGCAGCAGCAAGCACAGGACCGGGTTAACTGGCAGAACATGGGAGAGGCCTTTGTCCTGCAGTGGACGTAGTCAGGCTGATGATGATGATGATGATGATGATGATGACCAATACTGTACTGTGCCTGGCGGTGCTAAAACATTTCAATTCATCCTTTGATGGCACGTGCCAGTTCTCTGGTGAGGTGGCTGACACCTTCAACATCACCTGGGCGTGCCAGTCTAATCCATCTATCCCCCCCAACCCAAATCCCACGAGAGAGGACTGGGTGGCGGCCCTGCTCGGCTGTCAAGACCTGAAGGCCCAAGAGGCTCTGGTTCAACGGGCGCGGGCGGCGTTGCTTGCCAATGGAGCCCCGGAATAGGGGTTCCACCTAGTGCTGTGAGGGTAGGAGGCCAATAAGGCCCCAACCCAATCACCTCTCTGTAACCATTTAATGGTTATGAAATGTTTTCACCACCACCACCACCCAACAAAAATTCGACGAGGCGACGCTACTGCTCTGTGCAGACTATGGTTGGGAGTCGCGTTTACCAGTGCGTACGCGTTCCGCATAGGTATGGCCGACACCGCTGACTGTGCACACTGCGGAGATGAAGAAACAATTCGGCATATCCTGTGTGACTGCCCGAAATACAACCTGGAAAGACAACACCTTTCTAATAAACTAAACAGGTTAGATGACCAGCCGCTGTTAGAAGAAAGTATACTGCGCCATCGTCATCACTCATCGTCACAGAAGAAAGCCGTGCAGGCGCTATTGGGCTTCTTACGAACTACTGGCCTGTCGGAATGCCGCTGAGTGGACTGATTTTGTGTGTGCGTGTGGGTCGGTGTTTTTCTCTTATTTACTTTTTAACTCCCCCTTTATCTTTCAACCCCCTATTCCCCAACCCCAGTGTAGGGTAGTATACCGGATACTAGCATCTGGTTAACCTCCCTGCCTTCCTTTTTTTTTTCGTTTCTCTCCCTGTCTCTCTCTCAACAGTGACATATAAACATCTCTTATTCGTGCTTCGCATATAATCGATTTCCACTGTACGTGGAATCTGCCAATATTTTTTTTTCACTGCATTCAAGATAAAGAAGGTGTTTTCACTGTATTTTGAAGCAGAGGCGTTTGCGGCAAAACACCTTTTTTTCCACGCAAACAACTTAGTCCGAGCCTCCCTCGCACACAGAATTTATCATACTCGAGAATATTTTTTGCATATTTATCAATTTTTGGTCACGCAGAATATTATTTTTCGCTTACAACTAATGACGCCAATCCTGGCACCAGGATTTGGGTGAAACGAGCTCTTTAACGCTGTAGCGTTAATAAAGAAGTACAGATACCCCTAGTATTTTAGGATACTGTTGCAATGTTCAAGAATCATAAGACTGCCCACAGCTGAGAACACCAGGAAATGTTCTAGAGCCTCACTAAGAACCCGCTAACTAGGCCAGTCGAAGATCCCTGTTTCTAGTTGGTAAACTGGTTCAACCATTGCATGCGAGAATGACTGAATCAAATATTTTTATTTACTTATATTTTCATACCCTCAGGGCCAAAAAGGCATTAAAGAGGGGAGTGGGTTAATACATAAAGATTACAAATAAAACAGTACAATAAATACAAATAAAACAATACAATAAACACAAATAAACAATGCAATAAAAGACATAATATTAACGTTTCTGTAGAATGTATAGCAATAGTTATTTCCAAATGTACAGAAACAGAAGCAATAAGCATAGGTAACATAGTTTCTTGGTTATACAATGTTAGCTAATGTTTCAAGAAAAAGTGTGAAGTCAGTGATGGTTGCGACATTCGAGGGAAGGCGGTTCCAATCATGAGATGTGCGGGGAACAAATGACTGAAAGAAAGACATTGTGTGACATGATGCGATTCCTACCTTATTGCGATGATCAACACGGTTTGAGATGTACAGAGGCTGGAGTATCAAGTCATTATGAATCAGGTCATTAGTATCAAGTCATTATATATATCGAATACGCATACGATCTCATAACAAGAACTTGCACAAGTTTAATACTGAGGCCAAACAGTGCCTTGCACACATAATAGACCTCTCCCTGATTGTAAACAGTGTGACGTCACTGCGGGCCCCCCGCCCACCATACCCTCTCTCGGAGCAGGTGCTGGTTGGCAAGAAAGTTCCGCCAGCGGTATCTTTATGCAAAGCAGAGCTGCGTGTCTGCATTCCTTCGACAGAAATTTCTAAATTTCTACATTGCTATGTTCTAAAGTCACAGATTTTGAAAGAAGGGGGCCGCCGAAGGGTCACTGCTCATATGGAGCGGATATTCGCTCGTCGTAGATGGTTGGATGGAGAAATGTTAGAGTACCGAGAGACGTGACTAGCACGCAGTGAGCTGCACCCACGTAGATGGAAGTCATAAAAAATCTGATCTTTTTCGAAAGCTAACGTTTGTAAGGTACACGGTGACTGCCTTGGCACTTTGAGAAATATTTGCATGACATGAATGTAAACTCATTCAATTTCCATCGTGGCTTGTGCAATGCAGCTTTGAAACGAGACACAGCTTTGGCCGTAGCATGGATTTTGAGCTGCTGTGCGCGACGTCACGGATTAGATTCTCACGCATCGCACAAAAGTCTGATCGGAGATGAATAAAAAAAAGTGAAACACTTCTTGCCTTGCGTTGGGATGAGGTAAAGATATCCTCATGAAAATTAACTGTTAAGTTCTGCCACTGCGTTTCTGAATAACCCAGTGAAAATTCGTGTCATGTAAAACCCGACAACTTAATATATATATTATTTGGCACAGTTACCTTGCTGCATGTGATACCTATAACGTGTTTTTGTACCAATATCGCTCCTTTAGGCCTGATACACAAACTTCTAATGCGTATTGGCGCTTGATAACGATCGAGCCGTTAAAGTACAAAGCAGATAAGAAACGAAAATCTCCGCTGTTTCCATTAACACATTAACACAGTTATAGCCATGGTGAAGCGTATATGCAGATTCGGACAACACTACAGCATGCTTATAGCTCACGCGTAGTCATATATATCACCCGCAGATCATGCGCAGTTTCATTTTTCTACACGCCGCGCATACGCTGAGATGTACCCACTCGCAGATGATCACGGTGAAATGCAATTTTACCTTGACTAAAATGTCAGATCGTAAAGTTCTATCGATAACTGGTTACTGCACCCAGCCACAAAGAATACCAGTGTTTTTGCCAAACAGTACACATCGCGTTATTCACACTGCACACACCACACACATTATTCCCAGTTTCACCATCCGTAAAGGTGAACCAATATTGTCGATGGCTTTGAACGCACACGCCAGTCAACACCACAGATTTTCGAAGACAATGCCGCTGTTCCTCGCACAGGCCACCACGTATATTCACTTCTTCGAGACAAACAGCCAGCCAGCAAAGCAAATATTTTATCGCTCACTTTACCATCCATCTAGATAGTCTCCGACACATAACACAGCTAATGTTGCCACTGTGAGATGAAGATTAGCTGTCAAAAAGACAAAAAAAACTTGCCCCAAGCACCGAGCGACTGCACCCCACTCAGCCACCAGCGGAGTGTTTTGCCAACCACCACCTTGCACGTGCTTTGGTGACGTCACGCCGTGACGTACCCCGGTAGACGTCTATTATTGCCGACCCTTTCCCCACCTATTCCAAAACTGCAGCTGTGAACCACCCCCTTCAGTGGCATAAAGGTTTAATTTATCTATTTATATTAGTTTCACCATTGAGAACTCTTTAAACGCTCAAAATGGTAATATAACGTGAACTTCTGCAATTCTTCCACAACGCCGTTCGTGCAGAACAAAGTTGAAGTAATATTACCATCCGTCAGACTGGGGGACGTGTGTCTCCTCCTTCCGGTAGTGCTCCCATGTATTTTAGAAAACGAGGTGCAATGCTACACGATGCTCCTTCGATGCTGAATTTGCATGAATGGCTGGTACGTATGTAGTTCTGTCTGGTTCGCAGCTACGCCAATAAATGTTGCCCAATTTCCTCAATTCTCTGCGGGAATGCTTTAACAAGTAGAGTAGTTTCTCAATGGCGTATACGTAGTTATACTTCCACAGAGCTTGCATCACTTCAGAAACCCCGAAGTGTAAAAGTAAATCAGAAAAATGAACGCCAAGAGAAAGAAAAAGAGAAAAAACTCTCTAGATCAGACTTGGACAAAGAAAGGGTAATATAGAAAGTGCGCTTTGGTGTCGCACATTTTATTCGACGCACGTTTTTGTCGGAGCGAGTCGTCCCGGTCGGCTGCCTCATGTGACTTTGATTTCTTTGAAAATTTATCTTTTCGTACCACGCTTCTCTTCGTGGGAAACACTTCTTTCCGAAAGTTCTAATCGTCTGTCTCTCCACCCGCCCCCCGCCCCTCTTCCTGAGCTCGCGACTTTTGCGTGCGTGTGTCGCAATTGTGTGCTGCAAAATGTCTCAATTCTCATGTCCTGTTGTCGCTATGCGGTGGTCAAACACTCGCGATGGAGTCCTACGGTCCTCACTAGTTGATCTAGGTACATTTATTTCTTGTTTAAATGCTTTGGGAGAAAGACGATAGAGGCAAAGTGAGACTGCGGCATTATGCTATCGTTCACGACGTAAGACAACAGCAATGAAGAAAGCCATCATGCGTAGCTGTTACGTAAATACATAACCACTAGGTTTACCTATTATCTCTTATGTAACAGTCTGATGGTTTTCAGCGTTAGCTTCAGCATGGTATGGAGTGTTTTTCTCACACAGATGTTGCCACGAGGATAAACTGTGCCTCATCTTTGCCGGTGGTGTCGCATATTGCAAGCTCGTAATTTTAGTAAGGACGCACGTAGCAGACAAAACGTAGAAGTAGCAATTTAAGAAGCATATCTTGTTCAAATTAATGCATTGAAGCAACTGCTTCAGGCATCGCAGTTGGGGCGCTTTTCGCGATGGCCCCGAAAGCCCTTCCGTTTAATTATTTGTGATATTAAAAACACTTGTCTCTCATAGGTTACTTCTTTACTTAAGCTTTTACGGTAAGTATTTTTGTCATTCTTTCTATGCAGCTCTTTGATTTAGTTACGGGTGAGCCTGTCAATAGCTATTCTTGCAATTTCCGATAATGATTCTCATGTAAAGCTTCCTTTGGGCGTCTACGGGATGTCACAATGTTATACAATAAAGTGATGATGTTAACGTTGTGATGCTATTTTTAATATGGTGTTAACCGTGGGCTGCTATTTTTAAATATTTCTCTGTCATTCTAATGATATTGGAGAGACATTTCATTCTCTCCTTTAAAACTGGAAAAATGAACGAATCGGCATCAGAGACGTTAGAAAAAAAAAGCGTCGAGATAAATATCAGCGCATGTCGAGAGGCTTGGACATGAATGTTGTTTCTACAGAAATTGAAGTGACTGCTTAAAAATTGAAATTGTTTAGGTCCTCATCGGGTGCCACATGGCGACGTGTCTTGCAAGCAAAAAACTGTCAAGACATTCGCTACGGAACAGTGGATCGTTGGCTGCCATTGTTGGCACCCACACACGCTCTAAGGTAGTGCACTGCCAAGCGCATTCTGTACTGGAATCACGTTCGTGTCATTTGCGTCAACCAAGAGGACAGGCCGTTACAAGTGGAGCAAAGCATGCGACCAGAATCGGTGTTGCGAGTCAAGCTCTAACCCTCCACGCAGCTGCCTGTTTTGGTAAACATAGTACCTGTGTGTCGCATATTGGTCAGGGACAGCAATGAGCGTTAAACGAGTGCACTGCACATTCTTCTCGCACTGTTAACTCTCCCCACCTCTAAATGCTATAAATGAAAAGACCTCTGGTATAGTTTAGATCCGAAAATGCGTGATGCGTTATTGTTAACTGCTTCTAAAAACGAAAAGACGCCCCGCCGCGGTGGTCTAGTGGCTAAGGTACTCGGCTGCTGACCCGCAGGGCGCGGGTTCGAATCCCGGCTGCGGCGGCTGCATTTTCGATGGAGGCGGAAATGTTGTAGGCCCGTGTGCTCAGATTTGGGTGCACGTTAAAGAACCCCAGGTGGTCTAAATTTCCGGAGCCCTCCACTACGGCGTGTCTCATAATCATATAGTGGTTTTGAGACGTTAAACCCCACATATCAATCAATCAAAAACGAAAAGACCTCTGGTAAAGTTTAGATCCAAAATCGCGTGACGTGTTATTGTCAACTGCTTCCTGCAGCTGACAGCGGTCCTTGACATCGCGCACCCCATTAACAGCTGTTCTTAGAAGCTCATCATATAATCAGCGGTATTAAAACGCCGCTCTAAAGCGCCCGTTTCAGCCGATAACGATAGTTATAGCGCGAAAACAGAGCGACGACACAGAGACAAGAAGGACACGAAAGACACGAGCGCTTGTGTCTTTCGTGTCTTTCTTGTCTCTGTGTCGTCGTTCTGTTCTCGTGCTATAACTATCGTCATGTCATACCAACTAGCCCAAGCTGCCACACCCCGTTTCAGCGTTGAGCGGCGTGGCCAATGTTGGCTATTGTCGGCGTACTCGATAGAGCAAACGAGGATGAAAGAGAATGAACGAGGGTGAAGTAGACTAAATTAGGAGTAAGTCGACATCGCTAGCCACTGACCTCTAACAGCACGTCCTTCCTTCGTCACATGCGCTGACCTGTCAGTCGGAGCTCGGGTGCTTCCAGAGCTAGCATTGCACTGCGGCAAGCTGTCACATGTCGTAAAAAGGCTATTGGCGTGGCCCTTGGTTCGCAGAGACTGCAATGCAGATAGCGGTGTGCGTAGCAATAGAGCGGTGGCAGTTTCTCTGGCAGTGCGTATAAGAAATGTTACATTCTTAGACTGCGTATTGCTAAATCTTGAGACAGTTGGCATTGTTTAAGATAAAGCTGCGCTTCTAATCAGCATTAGGCACTGTTGTAGTTTTCGGTCAATTTGTTAATTGCCTACTCGTTTCCTTTTCTAAGAGCTGACGAATTGCTCGATCGGAATTTATTCTCAGTTTCTCTGTATAAAAATGGAGGGTCACTGCTCTACATGTAAGTGTGCGAAAATGCGGTAAAGCTGAACGAAAGAATTCGCCCCGGCGTGTTTTTACGAAGAAAAACAAACCTAGTTAAGGTTACGTACAGTATGTCTGACACCTGCGTATAAGTTACTGTTGGCTGGTGCTGTAGTCTTCTTTTAAACGAAGCTGTCTTGGTCTGTATACCTTGTGGCATTGCCATCAAAGTATTGACAGTACTAAGCGTAAAGCACGTCATGTGACCAAAGGCACCTGCTGTATCCAACTGAACAAATATTTTCTGGAGCCGTATCGAACCACTTTCTATTCGGAAAATGTATTACGGCGAAGTTGTCTTGGTGCATTGTTCAAACACCTATTGCATGAAATCTTCTCAAACTTGTTATGCACCTAATACGTGGCCTTAACAGAAGAGGCGTACGAACATGCGTGCCTATAGTAGTGGGTGACCGACTTTAAACCTTGGGGTTTTTATGATGATTCCATGTTCTGACGGCCAATGGCAACGTTTACTTGTACCAAGAAATATTAAGGCAATGTTTCATGTCGCAGTGCGAAGCATGTGATACTGGACACGCGTGTCTGTAGAGCATGAAAGTTGCTTTCACTAAATTTCCAAGCAAAGGAAGTTATTTTCACGGTATTCACAAGCAGACGCGTGGCTGTGTGGTAGAACAGCCGCTTTTCATGCAAACTACCTGGGTTCAATGCTCACTTGGAGCCTGACAGTTTCATTATTTTATTTTGAACTTTCTTAATTTTTCGGTCACGCACAAGATGATAATTTTTCGCTCACAACAACTGCCACCAATGCCGAAACTGGCGCCACAATTTTCGAAGAATGAACTCTTTAACGCTATTGCATTATTAACAGCATGTGTGTGTCTTTCCTTCCTTGTCTCGCTTTTTCCCGCCTCACTTTTTTCTTCATTTTTTTGTCGTGGAATTCGCTGCTTATACGGAGCTCTTCACTAGAATCTATTTTGTGTCGCTTGGGACTTGAGGGCTATAAACAATCCTAGTAGGCGGAATGAGTATATATATATATATATATATATATATATATATATAGTGAGAGAGCGAGAGCAATTTGATCTTTTTGCACGTTTGTGGTGTCTTTATTGCCACTTCAGATGGCAGACTGACGCGAAAAAAAGACTAAGTGTTTGCGTTGATAACGACAAACAACACTCAACCATCATTAGAATGTCATAGCCTGGAATACTATTAAGACTCGAAATACTTCCCATATGATATGTGTCGCTTGGTGTGGTGGGAAGCTCGATATTTTCCATCAGCTATTCCGGCATATTCACGAAAACGTCGCGTTTCACAGCAACTGTCACGCTGCTACGTGGCGGCACTGTTACACCTTCATGCACAATACGAAGAGGCGAAACTAGTGGTTGCTCCGCATGACAAACGGCAACAGCGTTCTCTGTAGAGAAAGAAACTTGGGATTTCTGCAAGTCAACTGATGGCACTGTTTGCTTGCAGGAAGTCTATACCCAGAATTGCCTCACGGGAACATTCGGGGAGAACAATAAAACTACTGACGTACACATGGACTCACTCCCCACTCTCACTGTGCACAATCTTACGGGGCTTACTAAGCGCCCTCCGACGGTGCGTATCTGTGGTCCGGTCCAATGAGTGAGCACTCTCTTCAGCTTCTTTGCGAGCATGCTACTTATTAGTAGTAGTCTGCACCAGTGTCAATTTGACACTATGGTCCCGACGTCGTCGATTCTGACTTGTAGCTCGAATGTCACGTCGCCGTTACTGCACTTGTCAGTCTTTTACGTTATTGTGTCAGGGTCGTCACCTGATCCGGTTAATGACGGAGGGTTTTCAGTTTTCCGAAAAACAGCGGCCCTGCCTTCACAGGTCGCTGGTTCTAGTTTTCTCGTCCCGAGCTTGGTGAACGATGCCTCGGGAAAGTAGATAACGGGCGTGGACTCGGTGACCTATTGCGCATTGGTGCAAACGACCACGATTCATGTGGCTGAGCGTTTGGAGAAGCATAGCACGAAGATCAAAACTATTGGATTTCGTAAGGGCAATCACCGTTACGAGGGCAGGGTGCATTTACTGGGAAGCCACGTAGACCGACCCGACGGTAGTGGCATATCCGATAAAGATGACCTGCCTCCCTACAGTGTTAGCAGAGGGGCCGCCGGTCTGCAGTGCGCCATACATCACTTCTGCGGGGTCTCGCTTCTGGCATCGGCGGTGGCGTACTGCAAGAGAACGTCGGTTGCATAACTGGAGCTCATGGAAAGTTCGGGCGTCTGATGTCTTGCCGTACGACTTGCGCGTACGACAGCTGTTGCTAAGGTTCCGGTTGCGTTCGGTGGGGAACCTGAGGCTGTGGTTGAAGAATTGCTTGCCGCACTTCACGTATAACCTCCGCGATTGAAGGGAATCGCTGGAGAACTTTGGGTGAGTTGCAGTTTCTTTATCTCTTTCTTAAGGATAGCCCTCACCATTTCCCGGAGGACGTCAACGTTGGTGGGGAGGGTTGTTGACTCCACCCTAACTGAAGAGACGCCAGTGTTTGTTGTAACGCACGTTGCTGTAGTGTCTTTTCTATGGTCATTGCCTTGGACCGGAACTCCGACACAGTTCGTGGTGGATTACGCACTAGGTCTGCGAAAATCTCTTTTTTTGCCCCGCGCATTAGGTGCTGCAACTTCTTCTCCTCGGCTATGTTTTGGTCAGCTCGGCTGGAGAGCCGTGACATGTCTTCTTTGTACATGGCCACGCTCTTGTTATTCTATTAGTTTCTCGCCTGAAGAGCAGCTTCTGCTTTCTATTTGCGGTCCGTGCTCGGATAGGTTGCGATTAGCTCTCATCGCAAGTCGTCCCACAACAGCAAGGACGCTTCATAATTCTCAAACCACGTACGTACCGAATCTTGCAGGGTGACGTAAACATAATGAAGTTTCCGGGCTTCGTCCCAACCATTCAAACGTGCAACGCGCTCGAAGCCTTCGAGCCAGTCCTCGGCATCTTCAAAGGTGTCACCGTGGAAGACCTCTGATGTACGTGGTGAATCCACGATGAGGTGAGATGGAGATGGCATTGACTGGGTAGCCATCGTAGTGACGCTTGTGCTTGAGGTCTCGAGAAGTCTTGATGGATCAACAATTAGGGGGCAAACTCGGGCTGCTCACCACGTAGTCGGTGACTCATGTGTTGGTGCACAGGTGTTAATTCTGCTGGCTCCAATCTTCTGGGATCTGGGCTTCTCTCCCTTGCCTGTGGTGGGCTTGGAATCATACTTCGCACCTCCAACAAAATGTTACCAATAAATATACCACCTGGTACTAAAAGAACTATTTATTAGGGTGAAACCTGTGCCCATAAACTTAAAACTAAATAGTCAGCCAAAATGTCCCTTGCTTGCTGTCTCCAACTTCGTCGGTCTCTTCCTCTTCACCTCGAGTCTCGTGCTGGTCCCGTGACGTAGCATCGTGGCACGTGCAGGACGGCGTTCCATGGCGCGGCTTTCTTGCTACTTGTGTGGCAGCTTTTACGAACGCAAGTTGTTGCACGCGTCTTCTGCGAATGTCAAACTGTGGCAATATCAATGTTGTGGCCGGTAGGTACTAGCAAGGGCTTTATACCACGCCTTGAATGAAATTTGCCTGCCTCTGATTGGAAGAATGAGTGATCATAAGAGCTAGCGAGTCAACACTGACGTAAAGTTTTGAGCTCGTATATATGAATTGCGTGTAAGAGCACTGCACGCTAGTACACGTGGCGTGTGGACTTAGCACACAATGATAATACTACTCCGAGGTTTTTAAAGGCGTTACCTACAGTGAAGTGCATGCAATGCTCTTGGTGCTATATCTACATGCAGAATGCTTCTGTGTCATGATGGTGATTACAGTAGGATGCATTAGTGTATCGGTGTACATGAATACAGAACGCTACGTACGGAAGCCTTCCGAGCTTATCACCACTCCGTTGATGCTTGTTGCTATCAGGTTGGTATAGTGTGGTGCCCATTAGAAAACTCTACCTCGACTCTTGTGATCATCCCCTTCGGCCTAATCTCGTTGTGTATGTCCCGAGAAGCTGCACGAACAAAACAAAACTTAGAGATTGTCCTAATGACCCATGAGAAAAACGGACATTCTCGCTGCAGTCTTATTTTTTGCTTTACACAGGAAAGAGAATTCCAGGGATGCGGGTACACGTAATGGCCGGCTAATGTTTACTTGAGCTATACCCTGAGGTCATTACTCTTGTCTTAATACGGCCCTCTGTAGCCATCCCTATTATCTCGCCAAACACCGAGCATTCATCGCAACCAAGTTCTTTGGAACTCATATATAATCATACGGGGGAAAAGATGTCTGTATGACGCTGTATTGAACTCCGAAAAAGATCACTGCTCACAAAATTAGAGCAATTCTCGGTTGATCTTGAAGGTTACTTTAGGTGGGTGCACTCACTTTATATACATTTGTGGCCATTCTCTGAATCGACCAATACTTTCTTATTACTTTATCCACTACCCCTTTTGAAAAACTTAAGTTCAATGACACATTCAGCAGACGGGTATGAATTTGCACTACAAGGTAACCATGAAGAGCATTTTTGTAATCTTTGAAGTACTTTGCCATGAATGCACTGAATATACAGAATGCGAGTACATGCACTCACAGCAACGCATAAAAGGACAACACATTTCGAGAATGCAGGACAAGAATATTTTACATACTCTCATCGTACTAAAACGTCGTTCACCTAATTATTTTATATCATCACCCTGGTGAGTTATTACATGAATGGTGAATTTTGATGTTGCAGTAATACTGGCACACAAAGGATTTCTAATTTATGGTAAGGTGAAAAATAGTTGATTTTCAATACAGATCAGTTTTGTGTTATTAGTGTAATTTTAAAGAAGGAGCCTATAACTTTGAAACTGGTGGGAACATGCGCATCAGGTTGTCTTGCGTAGATCGAAAACTACAGCGGCGCATTCAGTTTTCATTGTATATACGTCGTCTAGCAGTTGTTTTTATCCACACGTTGGCAAATTCACTGGTACTCAGATCAGGCCATTAAACTGAGTTTTAGTGAGTCCGGATGAGTAGTATTTTGGTGAGCGAGCCCACTTAAGAAAATAGTTTTTTGAGTCTGAGCTGAAGTGAGTTTGGTTGAGGCTAAGATATATGAGTCTAAGTTAAAGTGGGCCCTAAGCGAAATGTATTTTGTGACTGAGCCTGAGTGAGCACCACCTTTAGGTTCTGATCTGTAAGGAGACCTGGAGACCTGCTAAACTCCAGCATGCATTAGTACCACCGTTATATGAGGTTGCGTTAGTACTGAAGTCTCTTTAGTATTTCTTTAAGAGTGTTTCTTAAATGAGGTGCGAATAAGGGGGAGAAGCACCATGTACTTCTACGCAAAGACTTCGAAAGGAAGTTAGTGATAAATATATTTCAAAGTGAGTCACGTATTTCATGAAAAACGCCCGGCCTGTGTGATAGGCACAGCACAGTCACAGCGAAAGCTAGAAGAGCGGCCTTTCAGAGCCTTTTCAAAACACTCGTTGGGTAACTACTGCAAGCACACTTGCTTGGTAACCACTGAGGCATTATTAATAAACTTTTGGGTAGCAGGCCGGCATTCGCTATGCTATTTTTCACCATTCTTCTCAGAAGTGTGGTATCCGCTAAACAATTGCAAGGCATTTCGCAATTTAGTGCCAATTGTCCATGCAGTTGCTGACGACGATGAGGAGTTATGGTTGAAGTGGGTATGCGCCACACCTATTAGGGGAAGAAGAACAGGCTTTTGTGATGGTTTGGAGAATTTGGATGGCCCACTCGTTACGCTATTCGCATTGTGCCACGACTGGTTTGTTTTTTCACTGTTGTAAAACGCTTTATAAGTCGTATTAACGCGATTGCTTTTCCGACATGAAGACTGCCTAAGCCAAGTTCGACAACGAGTCGCAAGCACCAGTGTAGCTCAGTCTCTTCACTCGTTCAAGCACATCATGCCTACTGCCACGAAGTCCTTTTTTAAGCCTCACAAAGGTACATTATCTGTCAGTTAATTTGAAGCAGAGCGTAGTTTTTACTCACCTTGGGGGACAAATTGTATTATCTGTGAAAAACCCGAAACTATAGACCATGTTTTCTTACATTGTTGGGAGGGAGTATATTTTTGGATGTACTTCAAAGGTAGTTAAAGAAGGAATTACCTTTCAACGTGCTTCAAAGGCCGTTAAAAAGGAATTACCTTTAAATTCATAAGGTGTAGGATTTCGATCAATAGAGGACGAAGAGGGAATGCCTTTTGATTTAATTATGCTATGTGGCCTTCACTATTTATGGCGGGACCGTATGGCGAGTTTTTATTGCTATCAGGATGCACGGCCTGCACGAATGTATTTCCATGAATATACGGCCAATTTTGTTGTACTGCAGAAAGCTCAGGAGATTGTACCTGAGTAGTTGTCGAGGGAAGAGCCCTTGGCAGCACTTAGAGAATGTTAGTTTCCGTCGGACTGGAACTGCTTCCTTTTTGTTGTGCTTGTAATTTGATGTACGCGCCGATAAACAGGCAATGAAGCAAAAAAAAACGGTGTAGCTCAGTGGTAGAATACTGGTCTGGCACCCATAAGACCTGGGTTCGAGCCACACTGTGCCATTGGTGCTAGGCCATGCCAGCCTATGTGAAGTTTGACAAGTTACAAGCACCGGCTTAACTAAGTGGCAGAATATTGGGCTGGCACCCAGTGGACCCAAGGTTCAAGCCCCACTTGTATCATTAGTGCAAGGTTTTTTTTTTCTAATTTCGCGTGGTATAGTTACGGACACCGCTGGTGGCAGCGGCGGCGGCGGACAACAACTGCGCGTGACCCGAAAAGTGGTCTCATAACAGCTTTCGCTGTAAAAATGTCCTTACTGGGCTTAAAACATTCATAATTTGCAGTTGAAGGTACAACATGTAAAGTGCGTATTGCAGAGCCCAAAATTCGTATGTTATTGACGGTAAAAAGCACTGACACAACTATCGAAACACATAAGTTTGTGCTTACAAACTCGTGACTCTGCTCACTTAGGCTCTCTCAGATTCAGTTGAACTCCTGTGTCGGAATCCTAGAGTGTCGGTTGATAAGAACTTTGACAGGTCTGAGTTGCAGTCTAAGTCAGAGAAAACTATATTTCGTCAGTGATCCTAAGCGTAGCTCTCATTTCTTTGCCAATCTATGGCTTTAACAGAAAGAAATGCTAGGAAAACCGATGGTCTACGTGCATCCTAGTACATTGCTATCAGAAAAAAATGTTTTGGTTTCAGTTATATGAACTGTCTATGTTAACTCATAGCAATTGTGAACCATATGTATACTGCTACATTTTACACCGTCTGTTTGTTTTATAAGACCATCATGAGAAATGCTGGGTGGAGGGGGATAACTATGAAGGTGTTGTAAAGAAGTGAGTATAACCTAAGCACCTAAGGATTTTACCACACCAGCCTTTCATTGTTATGGAAACTTACTGCGTATAACTGTGCCAAATGCTCCATTGCGTCAGCACACTCATGGTGTGCACATGAACATAGGAAAACACCGTTAGATGGCTTCTGTAGCATTTCTTTTTAACTTTCATAATTGCTGGCGCTTACTGAGGTTGGAATGTTCCTACCAATTTGTTCCAGGTGTCTATTTAAAGAGCACTAAGCATCACCTGTACCGTCAGAAGTGAGTCTCTAAGTATTCTATACACAGAGATAAATGGTTATTATTGGCAGTTTAGCCGCATCTCGCTACATATAACGCTTACTTGCAATATAGCAACTCCCTATCTAGCTTAAGCAGGGTAACAAGTGAATTCGTGGCTTTCACATGATTGTTCGAAACACTGTGCGTACATTTGAAAATGTCTCTATTGCTTAATTTGTTATTATGGTTCGCACTTGCAACGACTCTGTAAAAAGTGGGGATTCGTGTTACTTCGGGAACCTTGGTCATAAAATTCATCTTCAAAAGTGCGCTTAGTTACATAAACAATGAACAAATAAAATATCGCCCATCAGACGCCGATTTCAAAATAATAATTGTGGGGTCTATTTAGGATGTACACTTTTATGACAATTTCATGCAGATTCTTTGGTTACAATTACAAGTAGATGAGAACCACAACCTCAGCCAGTTGTCGTCTATCATTGGTCCACTTGCACTTCAAACGCTATGCTTTTGCGAAAGGAGAGTACACAAAATCGCAAAAGCAACTGCCAATTGCTTCCACGCGAACGCTTCGTCGGTCTATATAAAACATGCTGACGAACACGGGTTACGTGCTGACGTACTTGCCTAAATAAAAAAAGGTGGTGAAAAAACGTCATTAAAAGGAACCTCAAACAGCTGACACAAGAAACGTCCCGTAATTTATTTGCCTACTACACTTTTCCAACGTTGAAACCAAGCTGTCGTGTTCAGGCTGCTAAATTTTGAATAAAAAATGGTCGATAACATATTGCCAGCCATATGAGCTGAGGTTTCCTCTTTTTTTTAATCGACGTGATTGTCGTCGAGAGGCGATCCAACTTTATTTCAGAATTATTAAAATACCACTCAAATAAAGTTTTTTCACCTCTGCTAATATTATTAAAACATGGCTTTTTACCAGCACATCACGGGGAAAAAGCGTTTCTCATAGCGTTAAAAGCATTCACTCGCATATTTATGCTGCTGAGATAGGCGTCCTGAAGTGATTTCATTGTTTGCTCATAAATGTCTAAACTTATAATGTGGCAGTCCGAACCTATTGTCGGTTGGAAGCAGTATTTGCGAGATTTATTTCTTGGCGATTTAACCAAAATATTCAAAAGTGAATGGAATGAGCAGGAACAATCTATGATTTTTTTGCCACTGGTGATGGAAGGGATGATGGTAGCCTATATGCCCAAGAAAAGTGACCGTTTTTCTTAGTGTGCGAAGACACAGTGTTTTTTTTAAAGAATGCGAGGATTTTGTAGGAAATAACATATTTATTGTTCGTTGTCTTTGCAGTCTTCCCTGCGAAGTCTTAAAGTGTATAGCCGCCTGCGCCGTAATGAAAAGACGCAATGCCACAATGCTTGTGCGCTGGACAAGCTTCGCTGACATGAGTTTTCCTTGTGATTAAAAAAAAGAAATAATGTCAACGTATTTAGGTAACTCGCTGCAGACATTTCTTCCTGCTTAAAAATAGAAAACGTAGCTTCGTGAAGCTGAAGATACATAAATATTTAAAACAATTCTAGGTCGTTTTTATGTGGCTGATTTGCCAAAATTTTGTACCAATCAAAAATATGCGTTTTCCGAAAATAAACTTCGGAAATTTGCAGAACTCAACAGTATTAAGAAAATTGCAGGAAGTATGATATGTGTGTCGTTTTCTCGTATAAATAATGACTCTCTTGCCAAACCGATAAGGCTGTCACTTCACTTTAATTTTTGCTTCCGCTTAAAGTTTTTTTGGGCACATTGGTGCCACAAGGAATGAATAGCTTTAGAAGCACTACTTATTTAAATAATGCCGTTGCGTGAAATCGTCGCGACAACGTAATGTAAATCTTGAAGAAGCATTAACATCCTTTTACATGCAAAGATTTTTTTTGCGCTATCACTTTCAATACTTCAGCACCGAAACCGGGAAATAAGAATGATGCAGTTATACCTCAAGCTTATTTTTTTCACGAAGAAAATGATTGTTCCTAATATCATCATAATGAACGCTAAGCCAAAGTGTCGTGAGGCTACGGTGCCCTTGCTTTTTACAAAATAAGCTGGTATATGATGTGCAACGTAACAAATATAACAAGCATATTTCATACCATCCCTTCGCAGTTTTACAGATGAAGATTAGTAATTAAAAACAATTCAAATAAACGTAATTTGAAAGTCGTACAGCTAGCTCCTCGGGTTGCGTAATTTGCACAGAAACTATTTTGTCTAGGTGAGCACACGCTTTATTGGCGTCTTTAACTATGTACAAAGAAATATTTATGCCTCCCAATGTCTTATCTTGTTCTATAAAACTGTTATTCAGTTCGTAATTTGAATACTTTATACCCATTGCTATACACCCAGCAACGTTGAGGAAGTATGACGTGCATTGAGCAACGCGGAAGATGAACGTTTTCACGTTATACCAATAGGTTACCGCCTAAGTCGCAATGACAGCTAAATCCAGGCCAAGATGATAGCTAGGATGTTTCAATGCCGTATAAAAATGATGGCAGTACATAAATGCTTAGGTCCACAAAAACGTGCCATGCACTTAGACTACAAACAGCAAAAAGACTGGCTACGTACACGGCCAGAGAACGGTATACATCCGGTGAGTCTGATGCCAATATTTATGTCACGATACCGTATACCTTGCGCCAAACATCCGGATGCAGAATGAAGGCGCCGTCCTTGGTTGGTGGATTCAAGGATCCCGGCAGTGATGTGAGGGGAACTCCTCGTCGAGATTAACTGCCGCGTTCATTCACTAGTTGAAGTATGATCGCGTCCGACAGACGGGGATCAGAGGCAGAGCACCGAGTGACGCTTCACCACTTCCCTAAACGATACCCCGGATTTCATGCTCTCCTGGGCTCTGGAGAAAGCTCTCTTAGTAATCCTTTCGCTGTCCTGCCCCTAGAGCGATTGAAGAGCCTGTGACTGGTGTTGTTCGTGTTTGTTATTTTGTTCGTTGTCAATGAGTGCTTTATGTTTGTTTAGGACCATGCGGCTCAGGAAACTCTTTTGCAGAGGGCCTGACACAGCCGGCTTTATACTAAAGAACTAGGAAGGTAATCCAGCGTATCGGGGTATTTTTTTTTAGGCGCGACTAAACAAACTTAGTCCTGCCGGTTGCAAAGTAGCCTGAGAGCTCTGCTCAAGCAAGCTTATAGGCCCATGAGCTTTTCATATAGCATTATGACTACTGGTTGCTTGCGATTGAATGAAACAGGCTGTCATTTTCGGAAAAGAAAAAAAATGTGCTAGTGTGAGGTCCAAGATTATGATGTATTTTCTTGGCCGCATGTCAGAGATGCTTATGTTGAAAACTATATCAGGAGTTCATGGTTAACAGTCAACACTGCCTTGCGAATTCGCAGTCCGTGTTTTTACTAGTACTGGTTTACAGAAAAGACAGCATAGACGGGCATAGAGTGAAGCAGTTGTATGACAAATGGCTGCGTTAACTTGAGTCTCTGTGTTTGCGTTTCGAAATACACTTGAAAAAGAGCGTATATAGAGTAGAGCTTATGATACTAAGCCTCACCCTTCTTGGCAACGTTTCTTCCTGAAACGCGTTGCTCTCGGTAGAGCGATTCTTATAAATCCTGTAGCAGTCCACCTTCCTTTTTTTTATCTCATGAAGAATGTTTTATTCACTGCTTCACTGCCCTTTTATATTTTCTTAGCCAAAGGATTGCTCATGTCTTATGATTTGTGGCCCGCTTGAAGTAAAGGTACCGGTAAAAAACAAGCCTTTGATATCTGCCGCAGATGCAGGCAGCACAGTCCTTCACACTCTCTAAAAAGGTGAAAAAGATATTGCCGCTTCCAGCGGCCATGCAGTTTCCTACACATTCACCGCAAAAGAAATCGTTTTCAACTTGGACGTATTAGCCGCCTGAAACTGCCATGTTGCGCACGAAAACTATCTTTCCATTGAATAAGACTACATTAGCGTGAACAAAAAGTAAAAAAAAACTGACTTCGCATAGTAGTCGGTGGAAGCAATGTTGTTCTTGCTCCTACTGGTATGCGTTTCCATCACAGGTTCGCGAAAGAATATCTCCCTCTTACTTCTTCTGTAACTAGCCGACTGCTGTAAGCTTTGAAGCAACCGCTATCGGAAGGAGAGAAAGAGAGTGAAAATACCACTTATTTGAATAATGTCTAATTATGTATATAATTTGGGTGGCAGTTCGAAAGAAGGTCATTGAACGTCGAGTATAAGTAGCAACTAGAAAGGTACGGAGGTGCCATATGGAACTACCGATCAGATCAGAAACCTATATAGGAATATGCCCCACGGAGAAGCAGCTGTCGTTGATAGAATAACAGTTCACCTAATTGAAGGCGAGGGGGAATTTAGTTGTAAGAAATTAGCTGCGTTTCATACTCTGTGCCTCAAGACAAAGTGGTTCCAGCGAGCTCAAAAATGCCATGATTTTACTAATACAAGGGCAAGGAGACATCAAAAACTCAAATAACAATAGGCCCATCTAGTTTCTTTCGGTAAAATAAAATATTTACAAATGTGCTTTCGCACAGGATAAGAGAAACATTAGACTTCAACCAATCCAAAGAACAAGCTGGTTTCAGGAAAGTCTACTCTGCAATTAATCACATTCATGTGATAAATAGGGCAATGAAGAAAACTGCAATATAAAAGGAACCCCTTTACTTAGCCTTAATTCACTAGAAAAAAAAGCATGTAACTCAGAGAAGATACCAGCAATTTTAAAAGCACTAAATCAAGAAGAAGTGCCTAAGTTATATGCAAATAACTTAGCTGCCATCCGCATGAGGGTTCACTGCTACCTTAATTTTTCTCAAGAAAAGTGATAACATTGCGATGGACAAAGGAGTGAGAGATGCAGATACCATATCTCCAATGTTGTTCAGTGCATGCTGGGGGGATGCGTTTAAGCAGCTAGACTAGGTGGAAACAGGAAATCAAATTTCACTGAAAATGGCTTAATAACTTACCATTTGCAGACGACATCGTGCTGTTTAGTAACAATAGCGAAAAATTTCAAATGTTATCGCGCAAGTCAGCTGATAGAATTTTAAGGTATGACTCAAAGGAATATCGAAACAAAAGAAATATGGAAACAGAATGAACTTAGAATCGAAATCCATGCAGTGGGCTGTATACAAGAATATGATCCCGATGACAACTATTCGAGAGAGAACCTAATCATAAAAAAAGGAATTCGCTAAGGACAAAGTATGGGCTAGAGTGCATTCGGCGGCACTCTGAAATGTCAGCAAATCTGCCACTATCATGAAACTTCAATGTACACAACCACTGCATACGGCCAGTTCAGACGATTGGCCGAAACATGCGAAATAACAAAGCAGCAAGAGCAAAAGCTCAGAACCATACGGCGTGAAATGAAACGTAGAATGGTATGAGCAACATCGATAGATTGGATGACGGCAAAGTGGCTAAGAGTCGAGACAGGAGTTCCAGACATCCTAGTTGACATCACGCGCAAAAAAAAAAATGAACCTGGGCTGGTCACGTAATGCGTAGAACAGATAACTAATGAATAGTAGAAGCAACAGAATGATCAATAAAGGATGGAAAACGCGGTCGGCGAAGGCAAGAAGTTTGATGAATTGAAGTAATTTGAAAGTTCGCAGAGATAAAATAAAATATGCAGCTCACAGAGGACAGGGTAAACTGGAGGTCATTGGGAAATGCCTTCATCCTGCAATGGAGTAACACAGGCTGAGAATGACGATGATGTCGTTGAAACTTCTGTATATATTGCTGTCTTTTATAAAATAAATGTTTACTTACAAAAATTTAGATTGCTACAAGTTTAGAGATTATACAGATTAACTGCTTGAGCCAAATTTTTATTTTAGGAGTCACTCTAAGTCAGGATTCCGTCTTTTTGCTTAGACTAGCTTCCTTCACTTTGTCAAGTTTAATCAGTGGTTCATTAAATATCCATGTTGCATAAATTATTGATTTAGGCTCTTGAAAGCAGAGTATCATGTTTTATATTACACCTAATAGTGATGATGGCAGTAGTCTCGTTATAAAATAATTTTACGCCATGAAATTCTACACGAACGTAAAAGAAAATGTTGAGCGCATAAAACAAATTTTGTTTACTCTGTAAGATCAGTTATCTTGAGAGACAACAAAAATTTTCGATGAGGCGTTTCGTGCATTACTTCACCATAACAGGCAAGTTTCATTATCACTATGCTCACTTCGATAGAACACTCAGAATCATGACTTTTATGAACAGAACATTTTATTTTTTTCTAAGGCATGAGATTTTCGAAACACCCCTTCATTTGTAGAGTTTAAAAAAAACGGGCGTTTTTCCTTCATACTACCAAAAAGTCCGTGACTAACACGTAAGTATGACCACAGCCATGGTTCTTACCACGGCCTTAAGCAGATGAAAACCCACTCATTGCTCTCTTACGTGTGATTCTATCACTCGCTGTAACTACATTGTAGAACTACTACCAACAGCCCCCTTCCCCCCTTCCCGTTCCCACGTGTAGTGTAGCGAACTGGCTTTCTTGGACTGGTGAACCTCCCTGCCTTCTATCATTTCTTCTTTCTTGTAAAAATATCATGGGTGTCTTTAGTGCGTCGTATTAAATATACCTTCTACAGCATCTATTATGCGATTGCTGAGGGTATGTGGTATGGAAATGTTTATTCATGAATACCCTGCAATCTTTAGCTGCCCAGGAAAGGAGCCCCTTTTTGAGAAAGGAGTTGCCCTACACACAAATTGTTGTGAAAAAGGGTTTGCCATGGCCTCATAGTATTTCATAATAGTTATTAAATTTATGCAAATAATAAGTTCTTGGAAATTGACACCTCAAAACGAGGGATTCAGCCGAAAGGAAGGTAAACACACAATAAGACGCTGCACATTGGTATGAGGAAACGTACACATCTTCAAAATATTCGCTGCGATTGTAAAAGAAGTTTGGTTCCACGCCTAAAAAAAGGCTTAAATTAAAACAACCCCTGAAGTGCAGAGAGCATTCAATCAGCGTATTCTAAGATGCAATATGTTGCACGACCATCAAATCTTTATACTCTGGTAATGAGTTTTTCACAAGGAAGCTCATTTTTCAGCATTTAAAATCCTATTTTACCACCCGTGTCGTAGCATGAGCATAAAAGTTTTGAAACGACGTAAATTATCGAGCAGCGAACTTGCGTCGTCTATCACGCTTCCATTGTGTCCTCGAGGAAATCTACCGAAGTTCGGATACGTCCTTGATTTCAGTAATAATAACTTCCTTCAGCCACGTAGTGAGATATAAGTATATCTCATCTCGAAAGTATTCGTATCAATCTGGCACATTCCTGAGCACAACACCGTACGCGGACAAAAGATGAAGCGATGCGTTACATTAGGAGAAAAATTGCGGTGCGGGCCTCTTTTGTATCGTTCCTCTTAGATGCATCTTCCTTTGTATACGGTAGAGAAGACTCCTACTACAACAATGGAATCAAGCCGTCTATTTCCACGCTAGCCTCGCACTCTCCGGAAATGACCAAACTTGAAAAGAGGCGAAGGAGGCCCGGCGATTGTAGCAATCCGCAAAGGGCGCTGATGCTCACTTGTCGAGAAATCTATAGGCATTCCACTTCATTCAGTCTTGGACAGAAGAGCGTTAGGAAACTTCTATCAAACGAGTTTCACAGCTGGCGCTTGTAGTAGATACGTTTAGAACTCGGGTGACATCTTCTGAAGGGACTCTAGAAGGGATGATGGAGGTCGCAGTTTAGTGGGATAGTTTATTGTGGGATATAAAAAAGAAATATTTCGTAAGGAGCTAAATAGGATAAATCTATGAAATAAAGGCGAGAGTTGGGACAGTTCTAGCAAGCGCCCAACATTTTTTGAACCTTTCCTATAACAAAATATAGGCGCAGTGTACCTGATTGACGACCACGTGATGTCATCAGCTGATGTATGTGACACAGTAGCAGTTGTATGTGGCAAGCCCTGCATGTCTGTGTGTGTTGGTGTGTGCTTGCATGCATGTGTGCGTGTTTCACACATAAACATTACTGTTGGATTTGAGACAGTACATTAGGTGCTCAATTCACGACAATGCGCCTGTTGACACCCGCAGCTTCAACGATTTCAGTGAACTGGTCTGAGCAATAGTGCGAGAAAAGCTGCGAAATTTCGAACCTGTTCCACAGCCTGAAGAGCGTGATTTCTGACGTTGCGAGAGAGAGAATTCCTCAGTCACTGGGTATTCCTCAGCAAACAAAACCGCAGTCACAAGTCATGAGCTATGCGACCGACAGCTGCCTCATTCAACCTTATGACCACTTGGCAATATGAAGTGACACAGCCTTCGGCCAGGCTCTGCGGCGGTTTTTCGGAAAGGCATCTCCCCCAAACATGGCTTCCTCATGCTTCGAAAGGACGTCTGCAAATCCCGACTAAGTGTTTTAGGCAAGATCGACTAGAGCTATACATTATCAAGGCTTTTTACAGCCTCTCATGAAGCAGTTCAGTTAGGGCTTCGAAATATTGGATGTGGCAAGCGTTTTATGTATCTATACCAGACTTTCTCACCAGCCCTACCAAAACCATCGAATTGATCCCAACATAGTCCTATTATACAATCTTCTTGATAGGCGAGCCATACAAGTGTTTGTCACTCGGAAAGTTATCTTTAAACTTGCCTTGAGATGAACGGTGCCTAATTTACTGCCGAATTGCCCCGCTGCGGTGGTCTAGTGGCTAAGGTACTCGGCTGCTGACCCGCAGGTCGCGGGATCAAATCCCGGCTGCGGCGGCTGCATTTCTGATGGAGGCGGAAATGTTGTAGGCCCGTGTGCTCAGATTTGGGCGCACGTTAAAGAACCCAAAATGGTCGAAATTACCGGAGCCTCTCCACTACGGCGTCTCTCATAATCATATGGTGGATTTGGGACGTTAAACCCCGCATATCAAATCAATTTACTGCAGAATCATCAATCTGGCATGGCCGTTTACGTAGAAGACATTACATGCTGGGCAACTATGGGTTCGTACATGATTGTGCAGAGCGTTCTAGCAAAGGCCAGTTGGTATTAGAGGCAGCCACTTGAAGAAAATTTACAAGGTTCAAAGTACCCATGGAAATTGACATACATCTCCATGAGACCAAAATGCACCCAGGCTCACAGATCTTCAGAGCTTCAAAAATACTAGCCGAAAAAACAATCAGGATAGTAGCACCACTTTCAAAAATGTCTTCCACGTCCTGGAAAGAGTAGCACCACGCACACCCTCGCTGATCTCAAGTGAACGTTGAGGTGTATTACGAGTTTCTTGGGTCGCATCACTCTCACCGACAAAAGTATGCGGGAAGCTACCGTACGGTCAGTGCTTGACTCCACAGTCAGCCATATTAGCTCTGCACACCCCTATCAAGCAACGTGGAGAAAACCCATCAAGCAAGCTGACCAACTTCTTTGAATTGCCTACTAAGCTGTCCTGAGGCTGCCACAAAACGGCAGCACCGCAGGTCTCAATTAGCTTGGGATTATTATGTACGCCGATGACACTTGTATTGTTATAACAGCGGACAACATTCAAGATCTGCAAACTAAAGCAAACAAAGAGTTAAATAAAGCAAGTGAATGGTTCGTGAAGGACAAACTTACTATAAACGTCAAAAAAAACTAAATATGTAGTGTTTCGATCACGCAACAATACATGCCTCCTATATCACTAGATTTGCGAATAAACGAATTTCAACTAGACGAAGCCAGTTCACTTAAATATGTTGGCGCGATATTTGATAAAAAATCTGCACTGGCAAGAGCAAATGAACGCAGTTTGTACAAAGTTCTCCTCGGGATGCTACGCACTTTCACAAGCACATCATCATCTTGATACCAATACTTTGCGTACTTTATATTTTTCACTCATTCACAGCCCCATCTCATACTGCAGTGAATCATGGGGTAGGACACATAAAACGTTTGTTGAACCTGTTCGAAAACTTCAAAAACGATCTCTGAGAATAATCACCCAATCTTGCTACAATGAGCCAAGTATGCCTTTGTTTATGAAAATGAATATTTTGCCTTATGATAAGGTACACGAATTAAAAATTACCACTTGTGTTTTAATGTTGTCAAAAACAACCTGCCTTTTCATGTTTCTTTATTTTGCACATCCTCTCGTGTAACCAGAAATCAAATATATAGAAATTTCAATCTTCTCCAACGAAGAATACTTACGGACAACGTTTGCTGCAGTTTTCAGGGCCAAAAATTTGGAATAAACTACCAGCAGAAATAAAACAGTCGAATAATTTTTAATCAGTTCTCAAGAAATACTTACTTACACAGAACAATGTTTATCAATGAAAACAATTATGATGTCATTTGTGTGTGTGTACATGTATGTATGCATGTGTGTCTGCCAGAAACTTGTGAAATCGTTTAAAAATGCCATTGTCACCCAATGATTAGGTTTTTGTTTTCGGTATTAGCCATGCATATTTTAACCTTCATAATAATGCAACAATCTGCTTTGTTTACTTGTATTTTCGTAAGTTAGAACTGTTAAAAACAATCCTGCATTTACCGACACTTTCGCTCTCTCTTTGTTTCCCTCGTGCAAATTAAGGATGCACGATAACTATCTGTATGCGAGTGATATATCTTTTTTGTACATGAAACCCTTAGTTATTTATTTTTTTGGACCCCCAACTAGCCTTCGGCTATGGGTCCAACCAGTCGTGATGTTTCTGTATGTTTCACAGTTTGCAAATAAAGAATTGAATTGAATTGAATGCTCAACACACCTGCATATTTAGCAGCCCCTCTTCCTGTGCAACGGGTACGTTAAAGCACAACACCAGATAGAAGGTGATACTGACGTTAGCTTGGCTTGCCTCTCACACCACAGTGAGTGGTGGCATTACACAAATAATTTTTTCCCAGTATACGCTGAACTATTCACGTGGCATCAATACCACGTTACATGCATAGACCTCTACAGCGCGTAACACCAAGGTCGGGCGCGAAAGGTTTGTTAATACAGCACTAACCACGACAAAACCCCGAATGGTCCTCGCACTTTGTGCCCATCCGTCAAAACCGCAAGTGGTCCTCGCACTTACACGACAGTGAAAATCTCAAAGCGAAAAGTAGTGACAGCCGCGACGACTAGCTCACCATGTCTGGTAATGGTGGTAACTTAAGTCGCCCTGGCCACCACAAATTCAGAAAAACGGGTTTATCACTCCACCACCCACACTGGTGCACGAACAGCATTCTTACATTGCATGAATGGCACATTACAACCATTTATATTCAAAGGCTCTGACGTCGTAGCTGAGCACGGCAACATTTGGTATGCTTCCGATACTGGTACGCCAGGGAATGAACGGGTGCACCGAGCAGAACGTTTCGCTCGCGTAAGTACATACTGAGCAAGGACGCGCCCGTCGATGAAATTATACTCCGTCATATTGAGTAGATATCTTCGAGATTCGACGACTAGTGCGATACACCATTGCACCACCTCATTCAAAATTTTAGAGAGCAATTTAAAGCCTGCCGCTCATTTCAGATTAACGCGTACGTGAACCTATAGATGCTTTATAAGGTATACCCCTCGAATATCAAGCTAAGTGCCCCTGATATGAAGGGATACCAGTACTGAGACACGTTACATAAAGTTTTCTTTCCCGTCTCACTGCAGCAAACTCTTTGCTATCGCAAACAAACACATACTGCGCTGGTCGTGGGAAGCAAGACATTCGGAAAGGCCATGGGAAGCCAAGTTTTAACCCTGGACAAAACCCGATGAGCCGCTATACCTATAGTGGAACACTCGACGGAAGGTTCCGCCCAATTTCGTTTTAAGCAACTGCTAATAAATGTTTACTCTCTCTATTTCTTACTTGATCACAATGCACACGTGAAAGCTTCATAAACACACCCCGCCGTGGTGGCCTAGTGGCTGAGGTACTCGGCTGTTAACCCGCAGGTCGCGGGATTGGATGCTGGCTGTGGTGGCGGCATTTCCGATGGAGGGGGAAATGTTGTTAGTCTATGTGCTCAGATTTGGGTGCACGTTAAAGAACCCAAATGGTCCAAATTTCCGGAGCCCTCCACTACGGCGTCTCTCATATTCATATGGTGGTTTTGGGACGTTACACGCAACATATCAATCACAGCTTCATAGTCGCGGCTCGTGCTGAGAATTGTAGTAAAATTGCAGAACTTGCGTCTCTTCGGTCACAACTGTAAATTGGGTTTTAGAAAAACAATTAGGTGGAGTTTATCACAAGCAAAGCGGCAAACGAAATAATTATTGATATTCCGGCACGTTTTTTGCGTTTATCAATTATTCGCTGGTCGGTATTACCATGCGTAATGTCGAAGTGCTCATTCCAACCGTCCGTCCATTCGTCCGCCCACCCATGCATCCAATTATTATTTTAGCTTCACAGAGGCCCTGAGACCAACGCCTCGTTAACTTGAAATTTACAAGAATTGGTACAAAGGGTTGTAATGTATTATCAACACAAATGTCGCCGCGCCGTGGTGGTCTAGTGGCTAAGGTACTCGGCTGCTGACCCGCAGGTCGCGGGATCGAATCCCGGCTGCGGTGGCTGCAATTCCGATGGAGGCGGAAATGCTGTAGGCCCGTGTGCTCAGATTTGGGTGCACGTTAAAGGACCCCAGGTGGTCAAAATTTCTGGAGCCCTCCACTACGGTGTCTCTCATAATCATATGGTGGATTTGGGACGTTAAACCCCACATATCAATCAACCAATCAACACAGATGTCCTGTCTTGACATGAATATTCTCACACCCTTTTGATGTACTTCTTGAAGCTTTTCCTAGAAACACGTGTGGCTTATACCAATTTATCACAGAATATACACTTAGGGCATCCGCCGTAGGAAATTCACAGCGTATATTTAGCTAGCAACCGCAAGAACAGAAAGTGAGAATTTTAACCCGACATAGTTAGGGATAGCGTGTCGCAGAGAATAATAGCGAAGTCTCTGAGCGAAAAATCCCCATATATGCAACAAATAGGAAAGGCCCTACGAGTAGGAACTGAATCGAGCATTCAGCGTGATAATCATGCATTCTACCGCAGAGACACGTCATGTCAGACAAGTGAAGTCTATCACTTCTCTGTTGAAAGGCACGTATCGGATCGTCATGTCGAGCTAACGTCAACTCTGGTTGCTGCTTTAAGAATCCATTGTAATGAGAAAGTAATAAACGGTAAATATGTACGGGCATAAATTTTCACGATATATTCAGAGGCCGATAGACTTGGGATGAATACCCTAATGAATTCAACATGTTATATGCACATCGTCGCATCATAGCAAGCAGGTGATTTCGATAAAAATGACGTCTGTTCTGTAACGAAACTGCTCACGTTACGTCCCGCTATAGGCAACGCTTCCAGGGGCAGTGCACCCGGCCTGCCTGGTAAACCAGTGATACGCAAACGGCCACTCTATTTAAAGAAATACACCCATCCAGCTCGTAATCTTAGCGGTTTAGCAATAAACCAATTGTTAGAATGAGTGGAATCTGCAGGATGTTTTTTTAGCACAGCTTTGTAGATTCTCACCGTATTACTGAGTACGTTATTCTACACCGCGTGTACAATCTAAACGTACACCTTCTCACTCACAATACCGGAGTAACATCTACAGTGCGAGCATTTCAATGTACCACATTTACTTGCATGAAAGATGCCTTTATGTCTTCGATAATGTGATTGCCAGCTGCGTACTGCCCCATTAAAGCTGATTTCTCAGTGTGGAAAACTTAGCACGTGCACTAAAGTGGGCCGGTCTCAAGGAGTTAATAGTCTACTAATTAGTTGCTTCAGCCATTTTCACATACGGAGTAAAACATTTTCCCAATTTGCATGTGGCATAAATAACTCAGACTTGTTATATACCATCAAAATAAATTCCCGTAATTGCCAGCATGAAAACTTAGCGTCAAAAGTTGAGAAGCCAGGTGTAGCCAGAAAAAAAAATTACTGAATATTATTCTTGATCTGGCACACAACCCTTAATATATTTTTCCATCCTAATCTAAAGCACTTCATCTTCAGTTCAAACAAATACAGTCGCAAATTTAAGTACTAAAAGGTTCAATGTTTTCAGAGATAAAGAACCATCTAAACTTTCGATGATAGCTTTACATGCTAAGAAAATGCTTACGAACGTTGATTTGGTAATAACGACGTAATCGTAAAGACACTCAAGGTTAAGGGAATGAACAGATGTGCTGTCACGAAGAAATATCTGAGATACTCTAGGAGATCTGCAGCGTAAACAGAAATATTACACAAACAAGAGGCAGAGTGCCGAACAAGATTCACCACAACTTAGATAAAATATCAACTACAGTGATACACTACCTATTTAATGGAGAGTGCAAGACCACACAAGTGCCTCCTGCGGAAACGCGTTTAGGCAACCACACACCCAAGCAAAGAAAGATACTACAATGACGCAGTCATCATTCGGTCTTGTGAACATCTCGACTCGGCAAGATTTTCGATGACGGTGTCTTGAACTGACTCTGAGTGCTCGCCGAGGAAAAAAATTGCCTGGCAATGACCATTCCCGTTTGCGTGCTCATCTCACTTGCCCAACTCTTGTTCCTGGAGCAAAGTTCGAGTTCGGGCTAGTTGGTAATTCAAGTTAAACTAAGATCGTAAGAAGCGAAGTGGTGAATAGCAGAGAATATGAATGAGCTGGAACTCCTCCTGAAGCACTCAGCCTTTTCGACAAAATCACATGAAGTCGAAGGAATACCACAGAAACGCTTGAACTGAAGGCACCCTTTGAAGACGGTTCCCGTGAGGTAAAACTCGTAAATATGAGTGCTATGCGTAGTCGCAGACTAACTAACTGTGAAAGATTATTTTGTAGTGATTCCACAGACTTGGACAGCTTCGAACGCAGATAGAAACTGTATCCTCAATAGGGTCGTCACAAGGCACTGACATAAGTGAAGTCGATCACTTACGCACCAATACTCACAGTAAGTTGCTCCTGACAAAGACCGTTGGGAACTGATACTGAACCAATTTCGCGAAATAACTCAGCACGATAGATTACAGCACAAAAATATTTCCTATAGCATGAGTATTCCACACATGCCTAAGCAGTTTCTAGGAGAAAAATGCCACCTAACACCTATAAACCACGCACAATACATGGCTGCATGTACTCAACCAAATACTAGTAGCAATGAAAAGATTACAATGCCCTGTATATGCTCTACCATATCATTTAAACGTATCAGCAGATGTGCGTAAAAGTACTGATCTTGCTCGTCCTTGGGGCCAGCTCGATTAGGTCGCGAGAGGGCAGAACATGACATACCATGCTCATACCATGCTCGTGGGTGTTTCGCTAGCTCCACATATACTAATTTGATATCATATGACGTGAATATCAGATGACGAAGGTAAATGACACATCCAAACATCATAGTCATAACACGGAAGTCATTTACCTCCACGTCAAAACATTGTGCTGACTTTAAAGTGACATATAAATCTTTCTCATTCATGCTTTGCATATCAATGATTTCCACTGTACGGGCGATCTGCCAATTTTTTTTCTTGTCTTTCGAGCTTGGCCCCACCGTGGTGGCTAGTGGTTAATGTACTCCGCTGCTCACCCGCCGGTTTCGGGATCAAATCCTGGCAGCGGCGGCTGCAATGCCGATGAATGCGGAAATACTGTAGGCCCATGTGCTCAGATTTGGGCCACGTTACAGAACACCAGGTGGTCGAAAGGTGCCTCCGATTTGCACAATAATTGCTTTTTATTGACAATCGCACAAATACGAATGCTGAATCTTGAGCAATGCTGGTGGATGCTGTGTATGGGGTCGGCCGTTTGGTGTATCGTCTGGTGGCGTTTGAAGTACCTGGTACCGGTAGGAGCAGACAAACAGACAAATGTACAGACAGCCAGACAGACAGACTGACACACCAAAATGTTTGCGTCGAAGGTCCTCAAGAAAGACTATCGTCTTTTAAAAGAAGTATCATACAGTGAACAGTTTTTCATCTGCTTGGATATGCAGGGAAGGTAACTTTCATGCTTTACACATACACACGTTATTATATGCGCTTCACAACGCAACTTGTAATATTGCAGTAGTGTTGCGTGGTTGCAGCGTACAATGCGATTGGACGTCAGAACTTATCATCATAATGACTTCGTCTATACAAGTTCGCCTCCACTTTTAAAGCCGGCCACAAAGTCGGACACACACATTACCGCTCGTATTCACAAGGCCACCTGGTGTGTGCCCAGAAAATTCGAAAACATCGCACACGCATAGTTTCTCGAGATTCTAATCATACTGCGCATCTAACAGAATACAGGCATATGCGAAAGCTTCCGTAACACAAACCACCGAGCTTTATTCATTGAGATTAACCATTCAGTGAGATTCAGTGAGATTAACCAAGCTTGGCTCAGTTGGATACCCTACTAAGAGGTTGAACTATGCGCTAAACAAAGGAAAACGCTATGGCGTTAAATTTTTAAACGTAAAGCTGGAGAATCTCCGAACTATTTTCATTCTCGCTAGCTCGCCTTTACCCTCTAAAATGAACAGTGAAGCCTCAAACTAAAGTTCTTGAGTCATTTTTCAAAATTATGTGGCTAATAAAAATGAAAATTTTATGGTGATCGTGAGCGCATATATAAATGACTGTACAGAAGCGTGTGATGTAGTGCAACGAACCAGCTTTGCTTTATGACCTTCAAATCACTTTTCATTCAAATTTGTTTTCTAAATAATACTTGCAACACTCACAACAAATATATTTATGGGTTCGCAACAATAACATAAAAATAGTTGCTTTTTTGCGACACCGCTAGGGGGCCATGGAGTGCGGACGTGTTGCGCGTCGGCTCCGCAACTTTCCTATGTTTTTGATGGATTGTCGAATTTATCGTGCAAAACGCTTCTCACCATCGATCGGCGGCAGTTTCAAGGACTTCCTTGACACAAAGTTTTGCCAGGTGGGACCACTTTTTAGCCACTTATTGGCGCCTTTTATTCCACCACGAAAGCAAGAACGCCAAGTCCAGCGTCTCTGCGCACGACGCCATAGGCCGGCCGCTGCGGCGGTGGGGCCTGCAAGCCTAACGTGTCGCCGGACCTCCTCGGAGCTCCCGATCCCCGACGGCAGCGTACAAGGCCTTTGCCAGGGCTAAATGGATGTCGTAGAGGTAGAAGGAGAGGACATTCGGCCGGAAGATTTCGGCGAGGGAGCAGGATGGTGCAGCGTAAAGAGAACGAAACAGGCCGACGGCGCGTCCGAGTCAGCGCAAGACCAGAAGACGGAGACGCAGCAACAGGCGGCTGCCGCGGAGACTACAGGGATTGCCCCGGATACTGCCACAGCGGCGCAGAATAAAAAGAAGTGTGCTCGTTACTTGCAGCACCTCGCTAAGGCGAGCCGAATGCCAGAGCTACCGCCCGATGACTACAGGATCATTGTGCGCCCCCGCGGCGGATTCAACGGGGCTGAATACAAGATAGATCGCATTTACGGCTGCCTTCGTAACGCGGCAGGTATCGGTAGAGAAGCGGCTAGAGAGGACAGCATCTGCCTCAACGTTAAACAGAACGTCGTGGTGCTCAGCACTCCGTCCGCGGACAGAGCCAAACGATACGGAGCCATCAGCAAGCTTTGCATCGGGAACCGAGAGTTCGAGGCGAACGCCTATCAGGCCGCCCCGGAGAACACTTCCAAGGGCCTGATTAGGAACATTTCCAAAGACGAGAGCCCGGAGGACATCGTTAACAACCTAGTGACGCAGCTCAACCCCGGCGTGCTGCATGCCAAGCGAATGGGCACCACGGACAACATCATGGTATTGTTCGACGGTTTTTATGTTCCCAGACACGTATACTATGGACCTATGCTTGTGAGATGCTCCCTCTACAGAAAGCACATCGACGTGTGCTACGCGTGCGGGAGGCTGGGCCATCACTCCGACGTGTGTCCCAACCCTGCCGACAAGATTTGCCGTGGCTGCGGAAGCAGTAACCCACCGTCTGACCATCGCTGCGAGCCGCGGTGTCAACTGTGTGGCAAGGATCATCTCACGGGCGACCGCGTCTGCAAGGCGAGATACAAGACTCCTTACATAGTCAAGCGTCGCCGCCTAGAGCGAAAGCGGCGTGAAGAAGAGCAAGCGGCCGCAGCGTCCGACAGCATCTACAACAGCGGCATTAGCACCGAAGGCAACGGAGGTTACTACAATCATTATCCGGCGTTTGACAGTCATTCATTCAACGCCACCCGAAAAGGACGCTCGACAAGCCGAGACGCGAGAGGCGGCGGCGGTAAATCCCGGTCCCGCTCTCGCAGCCGGACACCAAGGCCGAGAAGCATGTCGAAGACGCGCGGTGGCGCCGTTCCGGGCGCCGCAGCTGTCAACCAAGGCACCCAACAAAGTCAGCAGCATCAGACGTGGCGGCAGCCGCAACAACAAGGACCCATGGCACATGGCAGCAGGTGAGATGGGCGGATGTAGCCGCCTTTCGCGCCGGCGGCGTTGTTTCGGCGGGACGTCCTGGCGGTCCCGCCGTCGGTGGCGGCGGTGGGAGCGAGCTTAAGCTAGCGGTAGAGCGAGCGCTAGAACAACGCCTAGGACCATTACAATCGATAATTTCAGAGCGGAAACGCGAGAACGCCGCCCTTAGAGCGGAAAATTCCAAATTGAAAGGAGAGGCTCCACGAATGCAACAACCGCAGCAACAGTCGACGGCGCCGCCACCACCGACGCCTCGGTCTTCGACTCCGTCGAGACCGCAGATTCAGCCGCACCCCAGTCGCCTCGACGGCGATGGGCTAAATTAAACACAAGCATCACCATGGCTAGACAAGCGCACACTCACACTAACACTCACAAACAACAGTACACGATCTGGCAGTGGAACTGCCGGGGATATAGGAGGAAGCGGGGAAATCTCGAGCAATTTATTTGAAGCCGTGAGACGAAACCGGTCATTATCCTTTTGCAGGAAACAAATTATCCGGCAAAACTAGCTGGTTACAAAGCCATAAATGCGGCCGCGGCGGAAAACAGGCGGAAAGAAAAACGTGCTACACGGCGCTCGGCGCGTGGTGGGGCGCCGGGGGCGGCCGCGGGTCGCCGAGGGCGGGGCGATCCGCTCTCGTCGTCGGCGCGACCGCGGTCGCTGCCGTCGCCCCCGCCGCGTCCGGCGCCGGTCGCCGCCGTGCTAGTTAGACGTAACATCACGGTGGCGCAGCGCGAACTTGAGTGCGTAAGGATACCGCATGTTTTTGTAGAATTAATTCCTAAGCGCGGCCGAGGCCTGTTTGTACTTAACGTCTACAGTAAACCCACGCTACAGCACCGATTTGGGGAGATGCTCCGGAGAGCAAGCACGGCCGCCAACGGCGCACCTCTGCTAGTTGCGGGTGATTTTAATGCGCCCCATGGGGCCCAGGGATACACGCGTGAAACGCTCAAGGGCAAACACCTTTGGGAAGACTCGCAAGACCAACGGCTTGAACTGATCGCGAACCCCGTCGATCCGACGCGCCGGGGTAACAGCGTGAGCGCAGACACGCTACCGGACCTCGCGTTCGTGTCGAATGTCACAGCGGCGTCTTGGCAAAACACGCAGGAGGACTTAGGGAGTGACCACTCTCTGATAGAGATTACGGTAGACACGGGCCCGAGCGTTCGTAGAACATACTCTGAAAGCACAGGCCGTAAACTCAAATTAGTGCTGTGGGACGCGTTCCGCAAAAAGAGAGCAGAAGGCGGGCGGAGCGACGAGCCGATCACGGATATAGACGAGTGGACCGCGACGCTCAATCGGGACGTAGACGCGGGTAACGTGCCACATCCCGCCCGAAGCGAAGCTCGAAGTAATCGACAGCAGGCTCCTACACATGTGGGAAGCAAAGCACGCCCTACTCAAGAGGTGGAAACGCCAAAGACATAACCGGGCGTTGAGGAAACGCATAGCACGGTTAGACAGAGAAATTGAGGAACATGCGTTCCAAGTCTGTAGGTCACAATGGGAAGACCTGTGCAACGGCCTCGAGCGACAGATGCGCGGGGCGAGTGCTTGGTGCCTTTTCCGGCACCTATTGGATCCGGAAGATACTCGTGCCGCTCAAGGCCATAAAACTCGGAGACTTGTGAACGATCATAAAGGCGGTGACCTGCTCGGTGCAATACGTGACCGTTACTTTAAGTCGGCAGAGAGCGTCCAACACCCAGATTATGACGGCGTTGCTAATGAGCAACTAGACGCCGAATTTAGCGAAGCGGAAATTCGGGCAGTCCTTTTTGCCCTAAACACCCAATCGGCGCCCGGCCTGGACCGGGTTTCGAACAAGGCTCTCCGCCACTTAGATGACGAGTCAATCTCCCGATTTGTGACTTATATCAACGAGTGCTGGCAACGCGGTTCCCTTCCCGAAGCGTGGAAAAGAGCTCGAGTTATCATGATTCCTAAACCGGGCAAGCAGGTTGCGCTTGATAATCTAAGGCCAATTTCGCTCACGTCTTGTGTAAGAAAAGTTCTGGAGCACGCAGTCCTCAAACGCGTGACTGACTTTCTCGAAGTCCGCGATGTATTTCCGCACACCATGCTAGGATTCCGCCGCAATCTCTCCGCACAAGACGCGTTGCTTCAGCTGAAGCACCACATTGTTGATGACATTACCAGCTCAACCAAGGCGATCCTTGGCCTAGATATTAAAAAGACCTTCGACAGCGTTAAACACGAAGCAATTTTAAACAGAGTTCAAACATTAGGGCTAGGACAAAAAACATATAATTACATACGTGACTTCCTTGCCGGCAGACGCGTACGCGTCGTCGTTGGAGATGTGAAACTGCAAGAATTTGAGATGGGCTCGAGGGGCACGCCACAAGGCTCCGTAATTTCGCCATTACTGTTTAATTTAGTTCTATTGGGGCTACCCGAGAAATTATTAGGCATACAAGGATTGTATCACAGTATCTACGCGGATGACATCACCCTCTGGGTTCCCGGCGGAGGTTGTGATGGTCACATCGAGCGTACGCTCCAGGCAGGTGTAGACGAAGTTCAGGAGTACTTGCGAGGAACGGGCCTCGAATGCTCGGCAACCAAGTCGGAACTTCTAATCTACAAACCTACAAGTAGAGGTCGCAAAACCCCGCGCGACGAGGAAAGGGAGTGCTACAAAATAAGCGTTCTATTGGCAGATGGCACTCCCATTCCACACGTAGACAAAATTAGAATTCTGGGGTTACACCTGCAGGCAAACGGCCATAATGGTGAGACGGTGCCAAGACTACGTCGTTCGGTAGACGACACGATCCGACTCCTACGTCGTATCACGAACAGACGTACTGGTATGCGCGAACACTGCGCGATCCGTCTAGTGCAGGCGTACGCAATAAGCCGTATAACATACGTTGCCCCCTACCTCAAATTACTAGGCTCAGAAAAAAACAAGATCGAATCTATAATACGAAAGGCTTTCAAGAGAGCAATTGGAGTTCCACTGAATGCGAGCACTGAAAAGTTACTAGAACGTGGACTGCACAACTCACTCGACGAGTTAATTGAGGCCCATGTCGTTTCGCAAAACGAACGCTTGTCGGGGTCTAAGACGGGTCGACACATCCTCGAGTCACTTGGCATCCGGTACCACACTCAGCAGGGAGAAAAAGCGGATGTTCCTGCCTCGGTTCGCGACCGCCTAATTGTTCCGCCGCTTCCTAAGAATATGCACCCGACGCACCACGTCGGGCGCCGTAACCAGCGAGCTAGTGACCTTCAAAAGAAGTACGGCACTAGCGACGAAGTTGTGTACGTAGATGCCGCGAGATATGGTGACGGGAGACACGCACACGCCGCTGCGGTCGTTGACCGTGCGGGCAAATGCCTCGCGAGCGCCACGGTGACCACGGGACATACGGAGGCGGCCGAAGAAGCCGCGATAGCCCTAGCAATCGCCACGGTGCCGAACGCTACGATCGTAATCAGCGACTCGCAGGCAGCAATCCGCGGCTTCGCGCGCGGCCGCGTCTCGCGGGAAGCGGCCCGCATCCTTAAGAGGTGCGGTGATGGTGACTCAGCGTCGCGATCGCCACAACAAAATTTAACAGTCTTCCTCCTTTAGACCCCGGCACACACCGATGTCCCGCTTCCGGGCAACGAGGCGGCCCACGCCGCGGCTCGAGGTCTCACTCGCCGAGCCGCGGCACATTCCGTGGCCGCCGCCTCCGCTCCCGAGAACGGGGCTTCTGATCTGCCGGATCGAGACACCTTGACAGACACGCAGCGACAACACAGACCACAATGGTCATGGGGTGATCGTCTCATCACGTTCCGAGATATTACGCAACACTACAGACTGGAAAGGCGAAAGTTCCCGCCACCGCATGACAAATTAAACAGACACGATGCCGTAAGCTATCGCTTACTACAAACCCACTCTTACCCCAGCCCGGTCGTCGTACGCCACTGCTACCCGCACTTACACATTACCGATCTATGTAAAGCATGCGGGCACAGAGCAACGCTGCGCCACATGCTCTGGGAATGCGCCGATAACAATGGTCGAGAAACGGCCGCCGTTCGCGATGCGCCTATGGCGGCTGCCAGTACCAGGCAACAGGAAGCCTCGAGCTCACTCGTTCCCGCCGCCGTCCCGTCTGCGGGTGCCGCGGGGGACCTTCTCCGTCGGCGACGCCGCCGCTGGGAGGCGGCGCTCAGAAGCTCGGAGCTCAACGACCAGCTCTGGGCTGTCCGGCAGGCCGAAGATGTCGCCCGAGTTCAGGGACTCAGCGCCGCCATCTCAGGCCACCAAGACCAAGCTGCCGGCCAAGTTCTAATAAAGTTTCCTCTCTCTCTGCTTTTTTGCCTCATGTAACAAGCAAACCCAAATATTAAAATGTATGCAAGTATTCTAGCAATTCATAGGTTTCTTGCTGACAAAAAAAATGATACTAGTTGTTATCACGTGTTTCTGAACAATTTTCATAACATTTATACATACGCATTTTTTTTCTTTTCAATGGAATTCAAATTATGTTTGTGCGTATAAAAACAATATTTCTTGCACGATGATGTGAAATTTATATTTCTTGCTTCTGTAATACTTTCAGTAGAATGACTACAGTTTCTGTCGCGTATATTTTTAATGAGACCCGCACTTGTCTTGGGCTAAAAAACGAGACGATTTGGGGTTATTTTGTAAAATATGTGTGTTCAATGAAGAACATTCCTTCATTCATATTACTAAGTTAGGTTCAGTTCAACGTCAATGCATTTGTACAAGGAAAGCGAACGTCAAACTTGCAACACAGAACTAGAAAATGGCTCTACACAGAAGTAAACTGAATAGAGGCTGTCATATCAATTATATCACAATAAAGCTGGAAAATAGAGGTTGAAGACTGTACTATAATTCAATTTTACATGTCGTTCCTGCATGAACTATTCGTATGCAGCCCTACTTTTGTGGTTGAATGCCTTTTTTATTAGGCTTCTATAACATAGGGAGTAAGTTCTCTTCTAGATCGCAAACGATATCTTGAAGAATAAGACCGAGAAGCAACCACAGCGTGAAGCCATAGAGAGCTCAGGAATGTTGACCTAATGAAAGTGTATTAGAATAAATTACAAGAACAAAACGCGGAGTAATTCAATCATCTATTCCACGAAACTGTTTTAGAAAAATTCGGCGACCAGCGCTGAGGAAAGGTTAATTCGGTGATCAATAACAAAATGGCAGCGAAACAAGAAATAAGGTACAATAGTGGAACGATATGCTAGCGTCTATCAATACATACTTCTCCAAGACTGACCATGGGGAAAAATGTGTGGACACATAGGGGCAAACAAAGCCCACGAACAAGCCTTGTTTCCATGGTGCAGTTTATGCCAACAATACTTTAGGTGTGATTTTGTCTAGACTTGTCATAAAGGGGAAGACGTTTAGGCAGGAATTATTCCTCAAACTTTTCTTGAGCATCGTAGAAACTGTTGGACTGAAGTGGTATCGTAGTGTGAGTAGAGAGTGAAAATAAAATAAAAAATCCAAAGGTTGGGTGCATTGTCCAAACCTTTGCAAAAACGTACGTAGCAACTATTGTCTGATCAAACCGGTTGGAGCAGGACTAGACAGACTCCATCATTAAAAAAGGTCTGCAAAGCAGTTCTTTCACCTGCTCTTGCTCTTCAACAATAAAAGAATGTCTCCACCGGGGGCGCACAAAATGGTTAGGAGAGATAACGGATGCAGCCTGCCGCGGTGGTTTAGTGGCTAAGGTACTCGGCTGCTGACCCGCAGGTCTCGGGATCAAATTCAGGCAGTGGTGGCTGCTATGCCGACGAAGGCAGAAATGCTGTAGGCCCATGTGCTCAGATTTGGGCCACGTTACAAAACCTCAGGTGGTCAAAATTTCCGGAGCCCTCCACTACGGCGTCTCTGATAATCAAAAGGTGGTTTTGGGACGTTAAACACCACATATCAATCAAAAATAATGGATGCATCAAAGATACCAAAATTCAAAAGGCGGTCCTGCACATGGGCAGACAGGAAATTTGCCGAAAATGTCAGACCTTTGAGCAGGAATGGTCTTCAAAACACTACGAAAAACGTGCACTATATCAAGAATGTGAACCGAAGGAGATGCTGCAAGAAAGCAACATGGAAAAAAATTCTGGCACGTGCGAAAATCTCGTCGATGTGGCCTGGTACCTATAAGGAAGAATTCTTTTTACTGACGTGGCAATAGACAAATAATAAAATAATGTAGGCCTGCTCAATCACAGCAGTCACTCGGGAGATGTGGAAGAGGATGAAGAGGAGTAAAAGAAAGACGAAAGGACAAGAAGGTTAACCATTTCTCACTCATTTCTCACGAGATTTCGAACGTGGAGTGGCAGGTTCTTACGGACGTGGCTGAACGCTCAAACACGCAAGTAGCTGGTCGTGCTTGCTCTAGGGTTTTGGCCTAAGTTTGTGTAGTGGCTGTGGTTTCTTTGTCTTTATTAGGTGTTCCTATAGTGCTTTTACAGCTAAGTAAGCGCTTTTAGCGCTAGAAAGTTCACTTAGATGCAGTTTTCTTCACCTGGACCAGGGGCTTGCCCCTGGTCTGCTTCACTTCCGCCACAGGAAATACCAGTGGATCAGTTTCTACGCAACGGCATTCCCGCAGTTCCTGTGGCCCTCGTCCCTAGCAATGACGGCTTCATTCGGATGAAGAATCCGAAAGTGATCCAGGCGGAGCTTAGAGCTGTGACGTCTCACTTTCACAGCATCACAGAGGTCCGCCAGTTCGGCAGAGGTGGTATTCTATGTTTTTCATCTGATCAGCTCTGTGTCCAAGACCTATTGAAGTGCTCGAGTTTCGCGACCAATCCGGTGAGCGCCTTTATTCCCCCGCATCTGGCATGTGTGAAAGGTATTGTTCGCGGTGTCGATGTTAACTTGACCCCGTCTGAGGTATTAGAGATGTTTGCCGTGACTGGTGCTATTTCCGTTTATAGGTGTGCACGACTAGTAGAGAAGCAGAAGACGCCGACTGAGTCGGTAATTGTAACCTTTGCTGGAGCGAATCTCCCAAGCGAAATCAAGGCATGGCCACTAATATACAGAGTGGAACCGCTATCACCGCGACCACTCCAGTGTACGAAGTGCTGGCGATACGGTCACACTATTAAAGGATGCAGGTCAGAACTCAGATGCCGAGTGTGTGGTGACAACCACGAAACAAATTACTGCAAAGCTAAAGAAGAGAAATGTTGTCTCTGCAACGAACAACACTGTGCAGATAATCCTGATTGTTCTGCAAAGGCTCGAGAAATGCAAATTCTTGAAATTATAGGGCGTAGGCGCTGTTCTCGACGAGAAGCCCTAGCGGAAATACAGACTAGAACTCAGGGGTATGCCAGTGTTGCAGCACGACATCTCTCGGAAATAAATGGGTCGATTTCCCTGAATATAGCGGAGGCCATAGAAAAGGCTCTAGAAAAAGCCATGGAACGACTGACTTCTAACCTTTGCGATTCTCTATCTCAAATTTTGGCTAACCAGATGACTCGCATATTTGGTACAGCGGGAGAGTCAGGCCTAGTATCCCAACATGTTGAGAGTTCACGACCAATAGCTGACGGTGAATCTGAAACTGCGCCATCGTATTATCAGCCCGCAGGAGCCTCTGCAATAGGCGTCCACAGCCAAAATGAGGAATTTGAAACCGCACCATCGTATTCTCCGTCTACAGCACCCTCTGCAGTAGATATACAGAGTGTAAGTGAGGACAAAGCTGCATATACAATAGATTCCGATGACATGGATTTGGACCCTAGGTCCCTGAAGAGATCTAGATCCCCTGTGTCAAGGAAAACTAACTCACCGAAACAAACAAAGAACAAAAAGTATCTGAAAGAAAAGGAGAGCCTTTCAAAGAGGGATTTCTTGAAAGAAAGCATTCTAGAGAAAGCTATAGCGGAAGCAGCTCTTTCGAAACCATAGGGTCGCTTAAGATTCTCCATTGGAATTGCCGATCAATCCATTCTGCATCTACGGATTTGGTATACTTGACTTCTAAATTCGCTCCTGATATTATAGCATTACAAGAGACATGGCTATCTGTACATAATTTGTTCCATTTAAATAACTTCCAATCTTTTCGATTAGACCGTCCATCGAGAGGTGGGGGTCTAGCTCTCTTTATTAGTAATAGAATTAGTATGAAAGTCAAATGCTCATACAAACATATGTCGCCAGAATGCGAAATTTTGGCAGTAGACATTACACTGCCCAACTGCACTCCTTTCACTTTAGTTAATATGTATTTTCCGGATGGAGTTCAAGACACACGAAGTTTGGATCTAGCTACAAAATCGTGGTGCAAAGACAAAGTTTTAGTTGGAGACTTTAATTCCCACCACACGAGTTGGGGTTTTAGAACTGATCTTAGTGGGAAACGCTTGTGGGAGTGGACAATGGCCAATGACCTGACGTGCCTCAACGTCAGAACCCCCACATTTATTCGTAATCACTCCAGGTCGGCCTTAGATTTAAGTTTTGTCAGTTCAGCCATTACTACTTCTTCTTGGAAAGCGCTGGACTGTGGCACCAACAGTGACCACTTACCGATAAGTTTTGAAATTTCTTGTCCGATAATTCCATCTTGTTCAAATGTAAGAGTATTTGTAAATTACACTAAATTTAGGAATGACCTGAAGTCAGCACTGGCTTTTCACTCGGAAGAGAGCGATGATAAAAAAGCACTGAAAATAAACGCAGTCATTAAACGATCCTACAAAAGAGCCGAATTTACTGTTGAATCCACAAAAAGAGTATATAGCCGTTGGTGGAATGATGAATGTACAAGAGAGCACCGACGACGTCAGGCAGCTTGGAAGCAGCTCTTACATAATCAATCCCCACAAAACTGGGCCGATTATAAATTCATTGCTGCGGGCTTTAAAAGAACGGTAGCTCAGGCTAAACAAGATTATGACAGAAGACATTATGAATACCTGTCGAAGCCTAAACATATGAAAGCACTGTTCCGATATATGAGAGCTCGGAAAATCTTGCCATCACCAGTTAATGTAGCTTGTGATAATCTGTCGGCACAAGAAATGACCACTACCTTAGAGGCAATCGGTAAAGGTCTGGAAAGCAGATTCACTTCAGTAGTGCCAAACAACTGGCACAAGTCTACGACAAAGTCTGACTTTGAAGAAGTGACACAGACTGAAGTATCCAACGTGATTAAACATTTACCCTGTGCATCTCCTGGCCCAGATGGAATCACAGTACCCATGATTAAAATTCTGTTCAATTTATCGCCTCGAGACGTCGCCAATGTTATTAACTACTCCTTAAAAAACTCATGGGTGCCGCAGGATTGGAGGATAGCAAAGGTGATTCCTATACTAAAAAATCCGGGTGGAGGATTAACAGTCGATAATATCAGACCAATCTCTCTAACATCTAACATGGTCAAACTAGTAGAGAGGGTCCTACATAGCCGAGTAAGTATCTGGATGGCAGACAATTTAGTAATAAAACCGAACCAAATCGGCTTTCGTAGTGATTTCTCAATTTGGTGTGCCCATGCTGATTTAGAGAGCCGAATACAGCTCGCGCGTAAAAGAAGGCAATACGCTGCTTTAGTAACGCTTGACATAGCCAAGGCGTATGACAGTGTGGAGCACTTCATATTGTTAAATACGCTAGAGAGATTGAACTTCCCACAATATTTTATTGAGTGGGTGGCAGAATTCTTAAAATCAAGAGAATTCTACTGCGTCAAGGATGGATGTTCCTCATCTAGATTTAAACAAACGCGCGGAGTTCCCCAAGGAGCAGTCTTATCTCCAATATTATTTAATGCTTTAATGAGCACAATTCCAACAGATCAAGAAGTTACTGTCTACATTTATGCTGATGACATCGCACTCTTTGCTGCTGACTGTGGTATTTACTCATTACAACTTAAATTACAAAGATATATTAACATGTTAGAAATTTGGTTGCAGTCGATTTCGTTATCGTTAAATGTCAACAAAAGCGCGCTCATGGCGTTTCCGCTTGCAGAACCAATTTCAATTTCAATTCTATATAAACAGGAACCCATCCAGCAAGTAGACTCTATAAAATATTTGGGAATCATTTATAATGACAAACTTAACTGGAGTCCACACATAGAGTATATAACTACCAAAGCACAGCGGGCTTCAGGCTTACTACACAAGCTAAGTAACCGGAAATATGGGTTACGGAGGCACACCTTGATAACGTTGTACAAGATGTACATGCGCCCCATCATGGAATTCGGCTGCATATTATTCTCGGGTGGCCCTGCTTATAAAACGAAACCTCTAGTTGTCTTGGAGCGAGAAGCACTGCGAATGTGTCTGGGACTCCCTAGATTTGTGGCTATCAACGTACTGTACCAGGAAGCGCGCCTGCCTACACTACTTTGTCGATTTCGAATTTTGACCGTACAAGCATTTTTAAAATTTTATAGCTTACCGGCAAGAAGATCTCAATATGCTTTTATCGCAAACCCAGACGCCTTCTTTCTTGCTCATTGGCCACGGTTTCACACACCTCAGATAATGTTTGTACAAAAAAATCTACAAAGTATAAATGTGAACATTAGAAATGTAATTGAGACTAATGACTCGAATTGTCATGTTATTATTGAGTATGATGATATATTCCCCCAAAACGCCAAATTACAATCCCTCAAATTTTTAAATAACATATTATTAGATTACTTGGAGCATGCAAAAACTAAAAATATAATAGCCACAGATGCTTCCGTAAATAATCAAAAGGCAGGTGTAGGCATTGCCTCTGATTTGCTTGACTGGTCCTTTTCAGTGAGACTGCCTGATTTTACTCCAGTTTTTGAAGCGGAGCTCTTGGCGATTATTTTAGCTCTTCGAAAACTTCCATCAAATCAAAACAATGCAGTAATAATGACGGATTCTCTTTCAGTTTGTGCAGCTCTGACAGCTTCAGAGAACTCTCGAATTCTAAGCACATTCAAAACATTAGTACCGCCGCAGTTGAGACTCCTGAGATTACTATGGGTTCCGGGTCACTGTGGATTAAGATTAAATGAATTGGCCGATTCCTTAGCACGAGCCGCACTTGATGGGCCAGTTTTGTCCATACTGCCAGATGTAGAATATATCACGGCTATAAGATATCGAAAATCAGCAATCTCCACTGATACGATAGAAAAAGTAATTACATGGACAGACTATAACCACCTCATGTTTCCATGGCAACCCCACTGGAGTCAGTCCAGAAAGCTCGAAGTCTTAATTACTAAATTTCGATGTCGTGTCCCCCCCCCCCTAAACCTGTATCTACACAGAGCTGGTCAGACAACATCACCCCTCTGCGCATTCTGCGGAGAAATGGAATCACTAGATCATTATTTTTTGTATTGTCGCCGCTACGAGATACTTAGAAAAAGGTTACTAGTTATGCCATTTCGGAAAATAGGCCTTAGATTGACGGCGGAAACGGCGCTAAGCTTTGGCGCCTCAGCTTTGGGACATTGCCACAGGGATGCTTTCAATGCCGTTTGCGATTATATTCAGGCAACCAAGCGTATACCTTTGTGATCTTCAATCAAAAAAAAATATTTATTACTCTCAAGGGCAGAGTGAAGTAAACGCAGCTGAGTGGTAAACATAACACCTCAAATCTCAAAATTGCTCAACTTGATTTTTTTTCGTTTGCTCTTTTTATGTTGTTTTTATTTTTACATTAGTCTTATTATAATACCAATTCATTACACATAGTTAAAATGATCACAGAAAAACTGCACTACACATTCTTGGCCAATCCCCTTGAGTGGGTATGAGCCAACCTCCCAGGGAAACAAAACAAAACAAAACATTCCTCACTCCATCTCACTACCTAGTGCTGGAAGTTGCGTCAGCCTTCGCACTAGCCCTTCTCAGCAGAGGTCCCACGAAAATTATTACCGACTCTAAAGCAGCGCTCAGATACTACTTAAGAGACTAGATCTGCATTTAACCAGCAAGGATCTTTAACAGCAAGACAAAGGACTTGAAGAACGCAGCCGTTAAATTCAAATACTTCAAATGGATACATATACAAAAAGAAATTAAAACAACCGCTCATCCTAGATTTCAATGTATGAATGAGAAGCTCCACCTCTCTACGCGCGAACACCCCATTCGTGGCTGTGAATCTCCATGTGAGGACTCCGGGAGTTGGGGTGGCGGAGGGCGTCAAAATTCAGGACAATAGGGATAGGTCATTCAGATTGTCTACGACATAATAGCACACTACTTTAAGCAAAGATAAATAATACTGCAGCCCCATGAAAAGGCAAGCTGAGTATATGACACTGAGCAGACAGGCAAAATCTACATTGGAGAATTCTTCAAATCCAGCACCCTTGCACTGCAATGGTAACTAGAAATTCCTAGAAGCTGGTTGTAGGCAACGTAAATTCGAATACGAAAAATCAGACGAAAAAATATACGAATACGAAAAAAGGTCTTCCATCACAAAAACCTCGCTCCTTTTTGAGGACTGTTGGTGAGACACTCAAGCATGCTCAAAATTAGAAGACCAAGCTTCGACCATCCAGCACACCCGGGCAACAGTAGAAAGGCAAACACTTATTTAGCGAACATGGGTGGCACACACCAGACATCCAATCTGACGGTTCCTAATTATATTATACCAAGTATAGCACAGTACATTCTTTTCTTTCACACAATGCATATAGAATGAACTTTTAAGAAGTGCTTGGGTTAAAAAATATACCTCTGGCACCAAGTTTATAACGTCCCATTAGAGTAATAAAAAACGCAGGTCCTGTGCGAAAGGCGCCGCACAGTCACAGCGAAAGCTAGAAGAGCGGCCTTTCAGGGCCTTTTCCAAATACTCATTGGGTAACTACTACAAGCGCACTTCCTTGATACCCACTAGGGCATTAATAATAAACTTTTAGATAGAACGCCGGCATTCGCTATGCTATTATTCGTCATTCTTGTGAGAATCGTGATATCCGCTAAACACTTGCAAAGAATTTCGTGCCGATAATTCATGCAGTGTCTGACGACGATGACGAATCATGGCTGAAGTGGGTATGCGCTACAGTTAATAAGGAAACAAGAACAAGCTCTTTTATTGAGTTGGGGCATTGAACGGCCCTTTCATTACGTTATTCGCATTGTGCAGGCGACTGGTTGTTCTTTCGCTGTTTTAAAGCGTTTTACAAGCCGTATTACGCGATTGCTTTCCCGATATCAAGCCTGCCTTAGGCAAGTTTGCCATCAATTCACAAGCACCAGCGTAGCTCAGTGTTAGAATACTAGGCTGGCACTCAGCAGACCCGGGTTTCGTGCTCCACTGTGTCGTTGTTGCTAGGTTTTCTTTCCTATTTTGCGCGATGTTATTACGGACACCGGCGGCGGCGGCGGACAGCTGCGCGTGACCCGAGTTGTCATCTCATAACAGCCTTTGCTGTAAAACGCCAGGCCTGCGTGCAAGGCGCAGCACAGTCACAGCGAAAGCTGGAAGAGCGGCCTTTCAGAGCCTTTTCTGAGCACTCATGGGGTGTTACTCCAAGCACACTTGCTGGGTACCCAGAACGGCATTATTAATAAACTTTTGGCTAGTAGGCTGGCATTCGCCATGCTATTATTCGTCGTTCTTCTGAGAATCGTGATATTTGCTTAACAGCTTGCAAGGAATTTCTGCTAATAGTTCATGCAGTGGCTGACGACGATGAGTAATTATGGCTCAAGTGGGTATGCGCCACAGTTATTAGTGAAACAAGTACAAGATTTTGTAGTGCGTTGGGGCATTGGATGGACCACTCGCTACGCTATTCACATGGTTTGACGACTGCTTGTTCTTTCGTTGTTCTAAAAGGCTTTATAAGTCGTAATAACGCGATTGCTTTCCCGACATCAAGCCTGCCTAGCGCAAGTTTGACAACAAGCCACGAGCACCGGTGTAGCCCATCGGTAGAATACTGGGCTGGCACACACTGGACCCGGGTTTGAGCCCTACTGTGTTCTTGGTACTAGATTTTTTTATTCCTATTTCGGCGATAGTAGTTAAAGACATGGGCGGCGGTGGCGGCAGCGGAACACTACGGCACCGCGCCTGACCCGAGTTTCGATCTCATAACAGGTTTCGCTGTAAGACAGCGAACATAAAAGATTTGTATGGCAATGACGTACCTGAAACGCGTATACCTGATTAGCATCACTGCGAACATTACCATTTAAAGCATTAAATGTAATTGAACAAGAAATGGCACAAAAAATTCTGCTCTTTAAGGGAGTATGGTATGCTAAACAGGTTATCCTTGTTTAAGCTCTACATCAGCCAAACTGTACCACATTTTGTCCTGAAATTATGCCTTTTTACTAAGACAGCGAGTGAATTTCGGTCTGCTAAATTTTCACCCTGTCGCTTTTCCCGCTTGCTTCTGGTGGAGCACGAAATTTCACACTTGTAATTAAAATATAACGAGCCTCTTCTAAAAAAAATTGGCAGATTCCACGTACCTGAATATTGACATTATTCGTAGCATGCGGAAGGAAGGCGACGTGTGTTGCAATTTTTCTATTGAGCGACACGTTATGAAATGTCGCTAAATATATTGCAAGACACCTCTTTTATCATTCGTTTGACGTTCCGTTTCGTCTAAGACGCGTCCGGGCTGGCCGCTCACGCGTGGGGGGGAAATAAGTGTGAGCATTATTCCTACGCGTCATCTTACCATATGTACATACTCATCATCATCAGTCTGACCTGTGTTGTGGGGCAGAGGCTCGGCAAGTAAAAGAGGTGTCTTGCAGCCAAAACGTTGTCTTACAATATGTACAAATGTGGCACACACAGACATATTTTGAAGAGTTGCAGATGTTTATATAACGACTTGTTTCAACTTACACAATGATGTGAATTAGAACATGCATATTAGCAACACCAGAAGCTGATATGAAGCGCTGAAGCTCGCGAGCATGCTGGCCCTGGACACGGCTATATAAGTCAACTTCGACGCATGATAACTAACCACAACTGACATTGTTCCGACATGACGGCTGTATCAAAAGAGTACATATGTAGAGTTTATAAAATGGAGTAGGCAGCACTGCAATCACTATTGACAAATCAAGAAGATTAGCGTCTATTTGAAAAGTAGTTCCGAGATCTGGCATAGCTCTGTGGTACAATGCTACATTTACACGCAAAATGCTTGGGTTTGATTCCAGCTGGGACCCTGACATTTATTTTTCGAATTCGTTGGGTGGACGCTACCGATGTTAAATATTACTTAACGCTCACGCGTTAAAATTCCCCATGTGTGTTCTCGTCGATCCTGGGTAGATACAAAGTATCAATCACCTGTGACACAATCCCGCATACCAGCGGCACATACCCGCCCGTGGGTATGTGCCGCTGTCTGGCGGGAAGTGTTTGACAATGTACGCAACGGGGCTGTGACAATATTCATGTCCTGACCAGCACGGCATATTCGTCAAACCATCTTACCCTCCCATGCTAATTATGGTTCACGCCAAATTAAGGGGGTGACCACGAGGGCACCCAAACGTAAGCGGCTAGATAGGTAGATAGATAGATACTCTCAAAGTCACCAAAGTTCGCTACGAAATGCTTCGCATTTTAAAGCCAAGAACAGTATTACAGGTATACCTTAAAGTCTGGTTGAACATGATATTATAAGAATCCAAAACTATAAAAATGAACTGTTATGCTTATCGCACAACAAAAAATATTGTCCTCGCTTGTCACGTGCGTAGGCCGGTGAGCTCACTAATGAGTCAGCTTAGTCGGACTTCCTTGTTCTCAGATCGAGTCATAAGTCTAACTCTGAGTGAGTTCATGTCAATAATATCCTAGTGAGCTTCAGTCTGAGTCCAGTTGAAGAACTATTTTGTGAGTGCGAGCCTGTCCGGCGCAGGAAATTTCTTGGAATGTCTAATTCCGACTGAGTCTAAAACGCAAGATATACTTGTTGAAGGAATCTGAATGCATTTCCGCTGGTTTCTGCCAACCAACTGTCATATGTACTCATTTTCTACTTTACTAATAGACTTACCTACATCCAAGTTTATACTCACATCTATTGAGAAGTATTCCAATGCAGGTATCGTTCGTACGCCATTACACTTATTATTTATCAGAGGCGTGGATTCAGTCAAGAGGTGACATAACCCCCCCTTTCCACTCGCTCTTCTAGAGAAGTTCTTGACAAATATATCTGATTCGTCACATCTTTCAAGAAAAATATCTTTTATAATGTGCAATCTCTCATAACTCGTATTCTGAGATATTATATGAAAAAGAGCTAAGAAGAGCACCGAGAATGTGAGATAACGGTGTCAAGGTGCAAAAAGCTCATGGACGAACCTGATAATTCTAATCTAACGGACTAATGAGTCGTCTAACTCAGACTGAGACGTAGCCATGAGTCTTAGTAAATCTGCGTGGGAACCCTTTGTGTGCGTTTGCGTCCGAGTGAGTCCGGTTAAATAATATTATCGTCATTGTGAGTCCAAGTGAAATATTTTGGTTAGTCTGAGTTCAAAAGAGTCCAAAGCGCCAAATAAGTTTCATGAGTTGGTCAGAGTGAGCTTTACAATTTTTGCTGACCTATAGTCACGTGCCGTGAGACATACTTACCAGATAATGTTTTTTTATAATTAAAACCTATACAGTTTGCAACATTTCAGGTTGCAGCTATTTAATAAATGCTTAAATATAATCTGAAATAAAAAAACCTAAATGTGATCGGTTGAATAGTTCGTGAGGAAAGGTAGATCAAGTTAGAAATTTTTTATCATAAAAAAATCGCGCTTTTATACCGAAACACGTGCACGGAGAGGGCTCACAATGCATACAGCAATAATATATTTCGGTGACAATTTTGAGGTAAAAAACATAAGTATAGTAGGAAGTGTATCTATGTAACCTATATGGGCTTACTTATTTGAAAAAAAATGCATGTGTGCTAAAACAATGATGCAAAAGAGGTGGCTTATTCTTTAGCAGGTGTGGTCACTGGCGCCATTTTTATTGGACTTGTATCCCTCGAACGCGCTCACCACTGCATGGTACTGCTCATAGGAGTGTGTGTTTGTTATGTTTACAGTGAAAACTGTTATGAGATCACAAGGGTTGTGCATGCATTAGTTGTCCGCCACCGCCGGCGCCACTACCACTGGCATCCGTTATATTATCTCGCAAAATAAAAAGAAAACGTAATGAAAACACCAAGGGCACATTAGGATTTGAACCAGGCCCCGTTGTGTGCCGGACCAGTATATTACCACCAAACTACACCGGTGCTTGAAAATCTGTTGCAAACTGGCCTTAGGCAGGCTTGATGTTGGGAAATGAATCGCGTCAGTGTGAGTAATAGAGCGTTTTAAAACAGCTGAAAAACAAGCAGGCATCGCACATTGTGAATTGCAATGCGAGGGGGTCGTCGAATGCTCCGACCCTTTACAAAACCTTCAGACAAAATTCTTCGTCGCCGCCCGCCACAGCATGAAGAAATTGCTGAATATTGTTAACAAGTGTGTAGAGGGTACCAAGCTTCTCCGAATAATGACGAAAGATAGCGTAGTGCATGCCTACTAAACAACAATTAGGACAAATAATGACGCAGTGGATACGTAGTGTACTCTTCCACGTAGTGACGTAGTGTCGCTCTTCCAGTTTTCACACTGAATGTGCTGGCGCGTTCTGCACTTGCCTGGCGGTTTCTTATTAGTGAAATAAAAAAATGCTTTTTGCGTCGATTTACCGTACCGTAAGTGAACTGCAAATACTATTTTGTTGTATCATGTAATTTTATGGTTCAAGTTTACAAGTGCACTGCATACTTCGTATTCGGTGAAGAATTGCAAGTAAGTGTGCTTCGTATCTCCGTTTCGTAGGCTTCAAACAATTTTGTTTCGTTTTTGTAGCAGTTAACTTCTAGTTTTGGAGCGGCAAACGGCGAAAACCAAAATCGAAGTTTTTCCTCAGATGAAAGAACATTATTTGAGGTTGGTTTTGTCGTTGTGTGGTTGTATATATTCTTTCGTGTTTTTTTTTAAGCTGAACACGAAAAATTCACAATACTGTCACCTCCAATGTTGTGAATAACGAACAAAATGAATGTTTATTGCAATGCGTGCTCAGAAAAAAAATAGTCAGAGTAATGCGGAACATTTGCTTATTTTTGTCCGTCATCATTTCATGACGTGTTTTGCGTTGTGCAGTTATTGCGCTACTCCTCAGAAATTTGCACCGGTTGATGAAAGACGGCCGCAGTGCCAATGCTGGCCGCGATCTTGAATGAAAAAAAATTCGCTTTACTTTCAGCTTTGATTTATAACTAAAGAATGAAAGCCTGTCCAAGAAATGATCGCATTCCAGTTGGCTGTATTACCGGCATGTTCTATTGGTCATTTTTCTGAACGCAGTCGCTGGGCTATTAACACTAGATCATCTGTTAGTCGTAATAAGCAGCGGTTTCCACTGGTCTCCTGTGATAACCTAGAAGTTTCTTGGAATCAACAGAAATATGTTTACAGCAAACGTTTTTATTGCTTGAGAATGCTTGCTGCGCTACTGTGAGAGAGCCGTCTTAGTTACGTGCTGCTAAACGAAAACTTTGTCGCAAGGTGTTCTACCACGATGCTGCCAGGAAATGCACACAGATCTGTCAGAAAGAAAAACATCTTAGTTGAAGTGCACGTTGTTGTGGGTCCAAGATGAAAAGCTATACAGGGTTAGCGTCGAGACTTCTGAATCCTATATTTGGGTACATTGAGCTGTGCTTTATGTATGTCTGCTTCTTCAGACACTGTACTTTTTATTGTACTTGGCATGCGATCGCACAATATATAATCAATTTGTAAGGTTGACAAAAGGATGCACACATTTATGAATACCTCGCTCTTTCTCAGTGGTTGGCACCTTTTGCTGTTTGAGCTTTTTCTAAGAGAGACTCGAGTGGATTTTCACAGGAGTACCGGGAGTGAATGCTCAGAAGAACGTGGAAATATACTGACGTAAGTGTACCGGGTGCATTTTTGCATTCGTCGAAAGCATATGGATGAGAGATGTGAATAAAAAACACTATAGTTGGGCCTCCAATATCTAAATATCAATAAAGTACTCTGTAAAGGGTTGCGCTGAACTTTCACACGTTGCTGTTCCACAGGAAAGATGATTATTCCTCCAAGTTTATCAGTGGTTCAAGGTATTTTTTTCTCTTGGCCATGTCATTCCTTGTTGAGCACCTGGATCGGTCTACGCAGCTATGTATTGTGTGCTGATGTACTGTGTGCTGCTCAATTTGCAGACATCCTGTTCAACCATTCATCCAAAAGCCACTTCAATGTCATCAGTGCTTCAGGCTAGGACACGTCAAGGGCGTATGGCACAACTCACGACTGTGTCCCCGTTGCACTTAACCTCACGGCGAACACACCTGTCGGGCATCTACTCTAAAGTGCGCCAACTGCAGCGGTACTCACGCTGCCTCGTAAAATGACTGTTCTTGAATCCAAAAAAAGCGCGCGGTTCTCAAACAAATTTCCCGAGATAACTAGACACACAGGGAGGTAACTGAAGTAGTCCGGCATTGGCATCGACGTTGGCATCACCGAAAGTCTTCAAAGAAGGCACATTCCCGAAACGCTAGTTCCCACTCTTTAGCGGCTCCACTAGACAGCACCCTCAAAGGACCCACCACTACTACAAAACAAGCCGAGAAGCCTCCTTACTCTGGAGGAATGGCCCACGCTCCCGACCTGCTCTTCTGCCTAGGAATCTCAGCAGGTTGCGGCCACACCAGAGCCGTCTCAAGCCATGAAAGATTTGCCTAAAACAGATCGTCAAGTGATCTCGGTGCTGCATTCCCTCGTGGAAGCCATCCGAGCGATATTAGTCGACATGAAGACAGCATCTTCTCGAAGCGGAGTATTGGAGTGTAGGACGCCATAGGCCCAGTGCTTGAATCCCTCAACTAGGAAGATTACTACACACACCTCATCATTTCGTGAAGAAGGTACACACACCATCTCTCACCTCACCTTGCAGTCTCACTTTGTTGCACAGCAACGCCTGCCGCTTTGATGCCTCCCACGAGGTTCCCTGCCCACAAGTGTTGCTGTTTACTTTTTCTTTCTTCCTTTTTTTCGTCGACAAGCGCACAGCGTGCAAGTTATCAAGCGACGCTGCCTCCCTTCTCTTGTATTAGCGAGTGACCAGGGCAACTCAAAAGCAGACGCTCGGTCACAACCGTGCAGCTATCAGCGCAACACAGCATTCTTGATCGGAAAATGGCGAGCGCGGTTCTCGAGAAAGGCAACAGTAGCAAGCGATATAACGAGTATTGCTGTGTATTTTAAAAAGAACCCAAGTAATCCCATTTTTCTTAGTGGCTTGACCGGTGAGAACAGGGGAGTACTTGCAAAGTAGAGCAGTTCTTCCAAGACGGGTATGGCCTCGAATACTTCCAGCAATCAGATAGTTAATCTCAAAGCGCGTAAAGTCCGCTATGCCGAAGCGAACGTCTCTAAAGGCTGTGAACCATGTCATCTACTGTGCTTCACCGACGTCCGGCTGTGCAGCCTCCAGCGTAAAAATTCAACGCCGGCAAATCGCTCAGAGACTGCCTACGAAGAGTGAATAATTTTGCGCAATGTGGGCGTGTTCGCCGGTGAGTGAAAATGCACTGCTGTGCATCTGAACATGGCCCTTTTCTTTTGCATGCGCTACAGTATTTGTCATTTCATAAGGCTTTTCGACTTATACAGCTAATGATATGCACACCTTGTGAATGTTTGAGATTGTTTACTTCGTAGTCACGTTCGCTGAAAATATCTTTACTGCTAAAATTTATAGCGCAGATCACAGCATAAGTTCTACCTGTTTCTGCTCAAAATAAGTCTGCTGCAATATGTGCTCATACAGCTGCTGGGTGCGACACTGGGAAACGAAACCCTGACACTGTCTCGACAGGCGACGGGGGTTGCCTCATAGTGCAAGTACCTCGGGGTGATGCTGTGTGCAGGACGCGACATTTATAGGAAACACGAGGATATAGTCAGACGGATGGCCCTGCGAACACATTGTGTTCTCCGGCGCAGTGTCCTAGCCTGAAGCACTGATGACATTGAAGTGGCTTTTGGATGAATGGTTGAACCGGATGTCTAGGAATTGAGCGGAGTAACTAGATTGGTGCAAAACAAATAGGCAGTGAACTACTTTTGAGCAGAAAACTAACGTAGTGAACTACAGTATACCTTAAACTTGGCTAATGAAACTTTTATGCTGACTAAAATCACGCCTTTCAGATTTTTGTCAGTTTGTGTAATCAACGTGAAATACGAGAAATATTCGGACAGTGTACTCCACGATAAATATTCGGACAGTGTACTTGTATACACCGATGGCTCCACAGACCGTAAGTGTTCATCAGGTGCAGTAGTTGTCCCAGCAACAGGTGTTACCATCAGCTTCAGGACTGACCGCTCCACGGCATCTACAGCAGGGGAACTAGTTGTTTGCGCGCTGCACTTTGTGTGGTCAATCGTGAACCACCGCAACAACGGTCAATTTTCAGCGACTCAAGGGCTGCCCTACAATCTGTTCTCTTAGCACTGCGTCGCGGGCCGTATGAACAGCTTGTTTTTGAAATTCGATGCCTTCTCCACCCTTCACACGAGAAAGGGCGTCATGTGACGTTTCAGTGGCTGCCAAGTCAATGCGGTGTCATAGTGAACGAGCATGCCGATACTGCCGCGCGGGCAACTCTTGAAGGAACATGAGAAGAAGCCTTGGCACTTTCGTGGACCAACGCTGCCAGTAATCTTCGACGACTTGCGCGTGAAATCACGTTTTCACTATGGTGCCCACCAAGCAACGAGACCAATTGTCTGCACCACCTGTCCTCTTTGATGGCTCTCCGCATGCCCACTGGGCTCGACCGAAGAGAAGCCACCCTTCTTCATCGCCATGGCTAGGATGGCATTATACAAAATCTTATTCATTTGTCATAGGAATGGCCAACAACTGCTCTCTGCGATGCCTGTCGTTGCGAAGAGACGCTACACCACATCCTGTGCGACTGTCCGTTGTACGACATCCAGAGACAGTCACTGGCGTCCATTCTTGCGCGCATCGATACTATTCTTTCAAGTGCCCGAGAGAAGACATTGCAACAGAAAGCGACAAAGGCTCTGTTGAAATTCCTACACGACACGGACTTGAACAAGCGGCTGTAACAACTATGTCACACACCATGAAAGACAAGACTGGACTATGACTGAGTGTGCGCGCGTGCGCTGCCTAATGTGCTGTGTTTATCTCTCTTCCCTCTCTCCTCTCTATCTCTCATCTCCCCTATCCCGCTCCCATGCGCAGGGAAGCAAAACGGCTGCCTATAGGCTGGTTAACCTCTCTGCCGTTCGTTTCCTCCTATTTTCCTTCCTTCCTTCCTCGATGAACATGTCGAATTTTAAAAGCGTTTAAAATAGAGCTGAGAATAGCATGTTTTGGCAAAATAGCAGGTTTTTTTTTCTATCAGTTAACCTAGAGAGTGTAAGGCTGAGCCTAATATTGCTTTATTTGCTTCGTATAAAACAACACTGTCTGCTTGCAGCAGGGCTTAGGGGGCTCAGTATCATTACAAAAAGGAAAGACTACCACGTCTTTGGAGCTTATTGATACAGAACATTTGCTTCGTAGGAGGAAGAATCATAATTTGGTTAGGGAGCTTACTGCAGCCGTTAACGGCACCGATAGCGATCCGGAACGCTTCCCTTTCAGAGCAGACGGACCATGCTCCACATCATTTCTTGAATACATTAGGATAAGTTACAGGAGCGCTAAAACGAAAGACAAACTAGAACTCTCTTCACTTAGTTAGCTTACCTTGTAAAGTCAAGTTCATCTGATATGTTTGAATTTGTGGTGAAACGAAATTTTCTAGTAAAAGTATACAGGCACTGCGGTCGCATAGCAACAGGGCTCTGCAGACATATTGACGGAGTGATATTTTGCGCTAACGTTATAGCTAATCATGTTTTGCCTGTTTTGTTAACATTGCTCTTTTGTAATTTCACCAATTGATATTAGGTCAAGTTGTATTTGGCTTTGCTTATTTTACTTACTACAATCTGATGGTTGGGAGTTCAAGCCTTGAGAATGAGTTGGCTACAAAGCCGCAGCAACAGTTAAAGCATAATAAAAGATACAAAGATACAATGTCATGCAGCTGTGTACCTAAATCAAAATTGATTTCTGTAAAGCGCTTTTATTAGCAATCGCATGCACAGAAAGCTGTGATAACTGAATATCATGCCTTATGCACATAAGAACTCTGGCTTGTGGCTTCTAAGGCTCTAAATACGATAACACCGTCAGGAATTCGATGGCGGCTGTGTGGGGGATGTTAATTTTAGTTGTATTTTATGGAAAAAAATAGAAAAAGAATGTGTCTTGTGAAGCATACAACCATGTTCTTTTTTTCATAATATATGGCCTAGAAGGCAGCTTGTGCTTGTCACTGATAACTTTTGTCTCTACTGTCTCTTTTTGGGGGGAGGAGTGACGAACACAAACGTTTCTATGCCTCAATGTATCACTTAATTTCTAGGTTTTCCCTGCGCATTGTAGCCACTTTCTAGCTTTCTTAGATCGAGAACCGAAAGACAGCAGAATCCACTGTGGAATGTCGTCTTAGAGGTCATCACGTGCAAATTAGATGAAGGCACTACTTAACTTATTCAAGGCAACAGACTTGCACCTGTGATCATAGACTTATGTTATATCGCGTGTGAAGTGTGTGATCATGTGTGCGTGCACTCTCCTATCTCTCTCTTTCTTCACCTTTATACCTCCCGCGCCCCTTTCCCTTGTGTAAGGTAGCATACTGATCCTTCGAAACTGGTTAACAACGCTGTCTTGACTTTCTCTCCTCTTCTTTCCTTCCTTGCAGGTTTTTCCGCGTAACATTTTCTAACAGAAAATGAAACTTTCCTACACTCAGTATTTGTGATGAATAAACCTGAATAGTTTCCTCAGCATGTTTTCAGTTATTGTAGCGCTTTGATTAGCGTATGGGTCTCGTACAGCTGTGGAGTATTAGGTAAAGGTTTAGTATCGCTTTTATGCAGGAAAACGCGCATTCCTGGTACAGACGTAACCCAGCGCCCCCTTTTGGTTGCTGTAAATGTGCTCTTCCCATAAAGCCCGCCTAATAATGATTTGAAAGTAAGCTGCGCTGAACAAGTATGTTGAGGTTCAAACAACGCCAAATAATTAATGCCACTGATGGTTTTGAGGAATTACCTGGAATAAAACCTTCCAGTGTTGTCATGTGCGAAGATACACTATCGTAGGTAATTCATTACGGAGCAACATGTTATATTGTGGTGCAATTTTTTTGTGTGTAATGAGCCGATGAGACTGCCAACAGAATGACACACTCGTACTAGGTGATGGAGTGAAAGATACAATGCATTTGAAAAAAAAGGACTGTACTTGTAGTAATTGTTCCCCTGGTAAGAAAATTGAGCAATTTACGAAAATGTTTTATATGTGGCAGCGGTATGCGTTTTAAGCATGTCGTCGTGAAACAGTTTTCTAACTCCTGGTCATGGTATATCACGAATAATTCACGTAGTGTTCTATATATGTTTGGCGAAGCTTTATATTCAACTTTTGTGAATGCGAGAGCATCTAAGAGCATCTATCTATCTATCTATCTATCTATCTATCTATCTATCTATCTATCTATCTATCTATCTATCTATCTATCTATCTATCTATCTATCTATCTATCTATCTATCTATCTATCTATCTATCTATCTATCTATCTATCTATCTATCTATCTATCTATCTATTCCCTTGCGACTTTGATCTCTCGTGGCCACTCTGTTCATGGAATGCGTACCAAGATGCACATCGGAAGCCATAGCTGTATGGTGAACACAAATAACAGGTCACAAGACGGGAACCATGATATGCACAGCGTAAATGGTATCACTAATGCGCCTTGATCTTCGTGATGTTGCAGCTGTTTTGATAACTTGCTGTATACCAAGTTTGCGTGGGTTGATAAGAGTACATGACGATCGAGGTCGCACTCTCTAAGGTGCAAATTATGACACGCATGCCATGGACGGAGTGATTTAACCTAGATAATGTCGGTGTACTCGAAGCCATTCAACTGAAGAAATATATACCTAAACTGATACGATTACACACGTCTTTATGGTCAACAAACTCACACCTGGCAACCTGAAAATATTGAACTGCATGTCATTCATGGTATGACTTACATGCTACGCTCATGAAACGCTCGCAGCGTCTTTCTAGGTACATATACACCAAACTTTGCACTGCGTGATATAAAGATACGGCAAACATAAATGGCACATAGAAACATGAAATTAATAATATATATTTGATGCACGGCATGATATACAGGCCATGCTCATAATGCACTGGCGGTATTTCACAGGCTTGATATTGTAGATAATCGGCATCTCAACAAATTTACAAAATATGATGTTTATCCTTTAACCCGCACCTTCACCAATGATGTTACGGGTAGCCTATTTTTTAATATAAGCGCTGGGTGAACAAGTTGGCACCAGTCGAACATTGTTCAAAACCAGAGTGGTCTTTCCCATAATTTTGTGTAGCCACGCTGCGGCCGCTGCTCTGTACCAACGTACACAAAATTGGTATTGCTAGGTGAAACTGTTTAATAAACGTAGTTTGCAGGTGTATGCAAGCGCTGTATAGACCAGTATATGTAGTTGATTAGGAGGGCATACGTGAGATCATACCTGCATGCACGCATTAAAAAACGAGAAAGAGAGGAAATATAAGAAATGTATAGACGTTGAATAGGCTACGTCTAGTTTGCTACCCTTCACGGGGGAGAGAAAAGTGGGGTTGTGAAACAGGGAGACAAAGAAAGATAACGAGATGCGCAATGCATACCACACCCACCAAGCCGGGTCTCATAGGCGGTCACTCAGCTATGTTGGCTTCAAGAATTGTAGAAGGGCTCATGTGGCATTTTGGGCTGATGTACTTGAGACAATGCACCCAAGTCATTTTCTTTAATTATCTTCCAGTCTCCTCAAGGCGCACTGGAGTGTCCGACAATTTTGTTAAATATCAAACAGTGGCACTAGACGGTGTAAAGTTTTTTTCACAGTGGCAGTTGTCAAACTTGAATGAGTCAGCCATACCATTGCTATAACTGAAGGATTGGCTAACGGCTACACCAACCCACAACTGACACAGCATCAAAGCTCACGTTTCAAAGTCTTTGATGGCGGGTGCGTTTGGAGTAATGAATCGAGGTTCCGTGGGTGACGAGTGGATTTCGGTGGAGAATTACAACACGTAAGCTTGTCATTGGGCGCAATGTGACGAAGTTCTCTTGCAGCATCAACCCTTCACAAGGGTATAAGCTGTGTAGATGCTCCGTCGTGGGAGCATCGCGAAGCGTTGTCGGTGAGGTGGTTACCCATTATTTCACGGTGACCCGGCAGCCATTGAAATACTTTGTCTTGTTCAGACTACGTCAGCTGGTGATAGTTACCTTGTCGTAAGCTTCGCACACATTAAATGGCCACCTTGGAGGAACAGAATATGACCCATTCCCTAGGAGATTTTTGCAATAACAAATTTCATTGCGGCTAGAAGGGTGCCGAGCTCCGACCCCGTAGATGTCGCGATGTGCGAGGTCTTGAAATTGACCATGATTGATCGACATGGAACCACGAAGGCGCCCGTCGAACTTCCAGAGACGGAACCGCTCGTGTAAATATGAGTTCTGTTAGAATATTACCACAACACAGCGTGGCAATATGCCAAAGCTCTAGTGAGATCTATCTGTAATAAGGCTGCAGCTGACAAGCTAGCCTTTTTATATATTTCCGGTACTTTAAGGTGCACAGGAGGTTTTTTCTGGCGCCACTCAGGGCATGGCGGTATGGTTGTGGGTGAGAACGTGAAGGAAATTGAATGTTGGGTAGCGGCAGCTATTCTATAAAACTCTATTCTGGTCTTTTAGTGGTAGGCGACCGAGGTGATACGATGATGAACTAAGTGGTCACGACATTTATGACTTCCTTGACAGAAAGCGACACAATAGTATGCATACAGCTTCTTGTTGGCAGCATCGCATCACGTCAATCCGCAAACTGCCTGGTATCAGCAATTATCAGAGCCTATGACACTAATTGCACCTGAATGCTTGAATACTTGGGGTATTTCCGTGCCACAGGGGCAACACGCCTTTCGGGTTGCTCTTTACTGGTGAGTGCACGGGCTCGGTTAAAGCGAATAATTATCAAATATAGCGGTTTTATTAATGCACAGTTATTTCAAGTTTGGTTCCGTTTGAAGACCATTCGCTGGTCAGTCCATAAAATGGCGAGCTACTGTTCATAGGAAAGCTTAGGATACTTCGTAGGTATATAGGGTAGTGCCATGATACTGCAGCAAAGCAGAAAGTAACCATACTATACAGTCGGTGGAACAAGCAGCAGTATCACAGAGCCACCGCGCTGTGCATAACGTCGTAGGATTGTGCTTGTGCTGGAAAGTGCAGTAACCGGAACAAGAGACCACAACACTTACTGGACAGCACGAAAATTATGTTAATGCTACTGTTGCTTCATAAAGAAACCATACCATACAGTCAGAACAATACAGCTGTCGCAGGAAGTAACGATGTGGTAACGTCGGTGATATAAGAAAACATGGCCATACTGTTACTGAGGCAAGTAATCGTACATTACAGTCTGCGCAAGATCAAAACACGCCATTATCGCTACTGCGAGTAAGCATACCATACGAGGTACTGATGGTGAATGTCGGCTAGCTTAGTAATAGTTAATGCGCATTGGCTACAACCAACGAAGTAAGGAGCTGTGCAATACACTTGGTGCAGAACGATAAAACTGACACAGTTTCTACAAGAAGTAACCGTACCGTACATACCACTTTTAACAATCCAACTGAAAAATTGGCTAATTCAGACTAAGCTAAGCTTTCAATGTTTAAGCGATGACGTTTCGTGGTTTATTATCACTTTTCAACAGATGTGCCGAGACCCCTAAGTGCCCCGTTGATCCCACCTCCAAATTATTATTGGCCCAAGCATCGAGTGACACTTGCGTATTTCCTATGAGTGATTCTTGTCTAGAGTTTACTTCCGCTCTTCTGTGTATGCACAGTGTTTATAAAGAAGTGTTATGAAATCCATCTCTCTGATTGGTGGTAAACGTGTACTGAACATATAAAATGTGAACATCGCCCACTGTAATAGAATATTTTTTTATCTTTTGAGTAATAATAAATTAAAATGCTTTGCGCCTTGGAAATAAACAAATCTCACTATTTAAATGGTTGGCAAGACCTTGTACAGAGTCGCTTAGCATCTTTGCTTTCATTTTGTAGGCTCCTCGTTCTATTTCAGGAGCGCGAGAAGGGCGCCATTGTGAATGCTAAGTTTGCAACGTAGACGTTAAGGACATATTTCACACAGTTTGCCGGCCCCAACTTATTGCATGCCTTCAAAAGCGCTGCACTTCATCAATGACACGAAATATGGTGCTGAAGAAATCAATGTCGTAGGTAGGATCTCGCAGCGCCTGCTTCCTTTCGTTGGGTGTGAATGGCACACGGTAACACGCATATTGATATATTATATAAGCCCATAAATATATATAATTATAAGCTTGCTGAAGAATTCAATGTGGCGCAAGTTTATTACCAGAGACCCCGCTGCGGTTGGTGTCTCTCGTTTTCAGTTAGGAGGATTGGAAAGTAAGACCCATAGATGCTGGTGCATACCAATCGATTTTTATTATTTAGTGGCTCCTAATGAAGCGCTATTTTTGAAGTATCTTGTTTTGTTGATCTATGAGGAAAATAAAAGTATATTTGGCTCCTCTTGAATAGTCCTGAATTGCCACGTGTATATAGGACACTTTAGGAAATAGGCATGATAACTCTTTTGTGGCACACAAAACTCTGAAAAAAAAACACTGTAATAACAACCAAATCGAGTCATATATACGTGACAGGAGGAAACTTTCAAGAAATATTCAAAATGACGCTTTATTTTTGAGAGTGTGCCTCTTCAGCAAAACACGGCTGGTGTATGAAGTGGTTCAACTATGAACATGACCTGCGTTTTACTAGCTTCCCGATGCGATGTGACTATGAGGTTGGTAAACGCTTAAGTATGTGAGTGACGTAACCATAACACCACCTTATGAAGGTATCAATTTGTATCGTCAATCATTCGAAGTTGGACCGATCTCGCAGGCAAAGCAACACTTCGTTACGTGGGCAAAGCTTCAATGCGTAGATTCCGGAACTGTGGAATCATCAGAGAACCACAAAATATTTACATGTGAATCTCTCGCACTATGGCGCAGTACGTCTTGTAATGAGCCTGCTTCCCGATTGTGTAATTTAACACATTACCAGGCTTGATGCACTCTATTGCCTCAAAATGATAAAGAGCGGGTGACATGCTGCATTAGCTTTTCTTATACGAATTCACCAAAGGAGACATGGAAGTGTTGTTTCAGCAATAAGAATTAAATCTGTTAAGTTCTGAAAAAGAACTCTAATATAAAAGCAAGCGATCAAGATGGCGTATACAATGAAATAATAGGGCACGTATGCTGGATGAATGGTCTTAAATCTTCCACTAAATCAAACCTTAAGTAAATGTTACAGAAGTTCACAGAGTGTCATTCTGGCATTACATTTCGAAACATTTTGCGGAAAAATGACAATAGATATACTTTGGGTAACACTAGCTTGTCTGTTTACAGCATTGTTTATGGGGTGTAGATGCTGAAGTGGAGGTTATATGTTTCATAGTGCCGAAAAAAAACTTGTGCTTATGGGCAAAAGCTTATAAAAATTGTTCGACTGCTGCTCATTTATCTCAGGTAAGGTTCTAAAATATCCGGTGGTAGTCGCGCCAGTGACAGCCTCTGAGCGATCATGGAGTGTGCGTAGGAAGGTCCGTTATTTTCAAATTAAATATGTATGAACACGAGCGGCTGAATCACAAAATTCTTGGAAACTTTCAGCGGCGTTATTTTCTCTACAAGGCCCAGAAAGCCCAGAAATATGAAGAAAAAGCAGAGGATCTGAAAACACGGGGCATGCATTTTGGATGGAATCTTTCCCAAATCTCCAGTAATAGCCTCTCTGGGAGGCGGTCCACCTAGATGGGGGCTAATAATTTATCAAAATGTGACTTCTCGAAAGTTAGAAAGTATCCGACGAAAAGAAGGTGAACGCAGACATTTCCAGTTGGCGGAAAAGGATGGTTTAGACTTATGGTCTTTCGCGCGGCTGCATCACGCCTCGTGCTCGTCGAGCGAATGTAAGAGGCAAGAAGGAGGGGCGCAGATTTCCTCACCAAAGATTGCGCTACTTCTGGTTGGACATCGTAAATCAGAGTGTGCAGCATTGATCTTGTGGCGTTCAGGTGACAGTAATGCCACCTGGAAGACAGCAGGAGCCTTGATGTCCGCTCGTTTCTGTGTTGGATGGAGGCAACACGGCAAGTGTAACCTACAGAAAACAGTGACAAAAAAAAGTGTGGTGACATCACGGAATGGAGGCCATCACAGATGAGGTTCTTGTTAGATAAAATTCGGGGCTGGTAAGTATTCTTCAGTTTTTGTTCAACCAGCACTACTTGCTTAGCTGGAAAATGTTTCACTTTCTTCAGCACGTTAGGCCGTTTCGTATCGTGTGTATACTTTGAGATGTCATATATGAACATCTTTAGGAATTTTGATAAGTCGGTAATACTGTAGTACTCATAAATTAGTTCTCATAAAACATGACATTACGTGTACATTGTTGATAAGTAGCTTGAATGATATAATAGTGCAATCAGGATTACCGATGGTGTACTAGGCCACTATGTCATGAAATGTTAAGTAAATTGTATAATTGTGCAGGATAATGGGCCTATTTTATTAGCAGATAAATAAGGCCCCTAAGACAAGATAGCCGTCACGAGTTTCAACGGGAAATTGCTGCATTGCGATAATAAATGGCAATCACTAACTAGCATTGTGTTCTTGAAAATATCACTATGGTTGCGCACTTCAGTAGCTTTGTATAGTAAATAGAAAGGGCTCTAAAAAGTTTCGAATGGCACACTTTTCTTTGGGCAGAAAATTCGCATATAACGCAAAGCCAGTTATGATACAGCGATTTAACAGACCCTTCCGCTTTTCATCCTGTCAAAAATGAAGTTGTATGCCAACACTTACGCTCTTTGCATATATTATATTAATTGCGTGGTCATTTTCTAGGTTGTTGCGGAGTATTCACAATAACCCTTATAGCAGATATTTAGGCATAAAAATGGTTTGTCCAGAGCATGCTGTTGACGCTCAGATGCGATTGTCTGCGCGCCTGTGTCATCATGTGTGTCTTGATTTCTAGCTTTCACCTAACAATAGCACGTTCAAATAGTCGTCTTCCTTGTTCAAAAGTTTGCAGGAAGCATTCAAGCGTACATGATTATTACCCTGAACATTAATTGTTCTGGGGGTTGTTGCCCCGCAACATTACCGCATTACCATCTTAATTACCCTATCTCATTGTGTCAAAGGTAATTTTTTACACACTGTAGTTGAACTTCAATTATCAGAACTAATAAACTACCGTAAGAAAGTGAATGTCTGCTATGCGTTCCCTGGTTAATTCTATGTCTGAATATTTTATGCTACATTACATATAGAAACCAGCGCCTAGAAGTATTTTTCTTCGCTTGATATTTTTCTTCCAAAGTGACACATGCAACTGATGTGAACATATTCTGAAAAATCAGCACCTATGCGATGTGTATCCGTAATGCGTTCGCTCAAATGAGTAGCTCAAATGTCGCAAACACGCACTACGTGCAAGCATTTTCCACAAGAGTTATATTACAGATTTTTTAAGGTCAGAGAGGAATACCAATTGTAACTGGGCTATTTCAAATTGACATATGCTCCTCGGGCGCGCATTAAAATGCCTGTTGCTAGGTGCTAATAACAGAGAACATAGAAAATAACAGAGAACTGAAATATCGTCTCACTGCCACTGGGTCTAACATATGCACACTTGTACTCCATTCTGGCTTGCGTGACACAGGGCTATTGTGGCAGAAAATTAGTGGAGGCTCTTTCGTCCGAGGTTCGTGATTAATACCAAGTCTCGTCGTACAACCCGCGAGTATTTGTTGAAGGTAGCACGAGTAAACAACGCGGTTTGTTATGTCAGTTGCGGTGAGGCTTCCGTAACCACATATGGTAATACAAATTGCGAATACATTGCATTGCAAGTGTGCGAACGCTGCCCCGGTCGTTCAGGCTGCGGTGGATGGTTGAAGCAAATGAACAGGGCAGTGCAAGCCTTCAGTATAATAATAATAATAATAATAATAATAATAATAATAATAATAATAATAATAATAATAATAATAATAATAATAATAATAATAATAATAATAATAATAATAATAATAATAATAATAATAATAATATAATAATAATAATAATAATAATTTATTAGGAATAATACAAGATACTGGTGTATAATCTCGAAAATGAAGGACACGCGAAACCTGACGTGTGCGTGCCAGAAATTTCTTGATTATCGCATTTGCACTACGCTGCCTCCTAATGTGGAACAGGAGTGAAACGAAGAAGATTAACGGGGTAATCCGCAAGGCGCTCCAAGCAACCCTGGCTGTTACCCAGTACACAACAATTCATCGGATTCCGGAGGTGGACATGCACAACAGGCTCGACGAGATCGCCGAGGCACAGATGATCGCATAGCCGGAGAGGCTGGCAGGTACCAGAGCAGGCAGACGCATTCTCGACCAGCTCGGAGCTGAATGTTACGTGGCGCGGGGCGTGGAGGAAGCATTGCTAAACGAAGTTCGAAATGTCATATTACCAGAAAACATCCCTCGAAACATGCACCCCGTTCCCACTATAGATAGATAGGTGTATCTTTCGCAACCTAGGCACGGGCACAACCCTCTGCAAAATAAAGTTCATTCAACTCAACTCAACCCTCCTAACTTTGTTTCTCTATGCCGGGAATGGGACCTTCATCTACGTGCATCGCAGCGCTACACTTCAGTTGGTGCAGGTAACAACGAATGTGATAAGTTCAAATCCAGGCAACAACATAATCCTTCATAAAAGTCAGATGGTTCTATCATGTATGTTTCTCTATGGTTCTATTAGTAGCGGCTAATCACACACGAGCCTTCTATTGAGAAAACATTATATATAGAAGAACGGCTCATACAAATACGCAGCGACTAGCGCGCCTTTGGGGACCCCATTTCTTTCACCCTGTGTGTTTAGAGAAAGTGGTTAACGATTTAGAGTACTCTGTACTCCTGTGTGCGCGTTTCAATCTACGCGTGAATGGAAAATTATAATCAAACTCGTCGCTATCTGTTCGTACGGCTCAATGACACGCGCAGGCATATTTTCTGCGCAGCAGGTAAACATTTAGAACTATCCTACGTTTTTGCTCACGGCATTGAAATGCTTTCCGGCTGTGTATATGATTACGATCAGCTTATTAGAATACCATTTAATTTCTATTAAAGATGTTTCATTCGCGCTGCATGGTCTTTGTTTAGGTTTGTCACTATACAAATGGTAAGCTGCCAAAACTGTGAAATAATGACGACTTTCGGCGTTCAAATGTTACTATAAAAAAACTAGGGTTGGTATTTCAGTCTTTGCAATCAGTATAATATGAAAGTAAAACATGCCGTTACAGAAGCAGTACATCGATATAAGTTGGCTTTACAATGTATGGTGTTTGACAGCACCGTTTCACATTGTTGCATCCACGTTTCAACGACTGACGTCCATTATTAATGAATAAACTTGTTCATGTGGTCATACGTGCTGATGTTAGCTGTATTAGTTAACGGTGAGAGCAGAACCAAAGGCAGTGGTGTGACAGGCAGAAGAGCATGACGGATTATGTACCAAATTGGGGCTGAGGTCACCTACTTGTGGTAGGACACTTTTGGAATGCCAGTGCCGGATTACAGAGAAAAATAACGCCCGTTGTTTCTGGTGGCTAGCCATGATTTTTCGCGGAGCGAGCGTAAGTGCACAAAGAGGAGTTGGATTGAGGTGAACAGGCATGTTGCTGAGGTCGCAGAGCTATATTACAGAGAAAACTGTTAGGAGATCACAACTCGGGTCACGCGCAGTTGTCTTCCTTTTGCGGGTGCGCGCCCAGAGAATGAGGGCATGACGTGCGCGTGTGAATGGCCCTACGTACACGGCAATGCAGTCACGTTGCTCCTCTACGTATACAACTATGCTTTGACGTTGCCAACGGGGGCACGTGACATGGCGGAAATTACTTAACACAACATGCGTCGTTTATGCATTTGTTGCTTGAAGGGATTAATAAATGTCCAGATAAATAATGAGACGCAATAAGGAAATGTGAGAGTTCTATATCTTGAAATGCGAAGCACTTCATAGCGAACTTCAGCGACTTTCAGCGTATCTATCTATCTATCTATCTATCTATCTATCTATCTATCTATCTATCTATCTATCTATCTATCTATCTATCTATCTATCTATCTATCCGCCTACGACTTCTAGCTCTCCGTGCAGTTTCGATAATGGTATTGATACTAAACTTGGTATGGCATAGCATGACGGCATGAAGAACATATTTTGCTAGTCATAACATGAAAATCATGACATGTATGTCATGAATGTCATGATTTACATTTCATGGCCATGAAGCTCTTGTGGTGGTTTCGTTCACAGGGCATGTTCCAAACCTGGTTTGATATGACATGATTGCATGGCGAACACAAGTGACAGACCCTAACATGAAAATCATGACATGCGTGTTATGTAACAACATGACTACATGCTACGCTCATGATGCGCTCGCGGCCGCTTCGCTTGCTTCACATGTACAAAGTAGGCATTGCGCGACGCGAATAGTAAATGACACATCCAAGCATGATAATCACGACATGCGTGTGGTGTAACAACATTACTACATGCAACACTTATGGCGCGCTCGAGGCCATTTCGCTAACTTCACTAATGCCAAATTTGTTATAACGCGACGTCGATGAATGACGAAGGTATGTGACTGGTGCAAGCATGATAGTCATGAGATGCATGTCATGTGAGAACATGACTACATGCCAGAGTCAAGGCGCCAATACATTTCGACGTGAGGCGATGCGCGTGCTCACCGGCGTTCATTTCGTCGCGTCACGCCCATAGAGTAACATAGTATGTTACTTTATGTCACGCCGGCGTTGCGACGCCAGGCGCCGGTTTTACCATATACTCGCAGGTGTGCGCCACGCTGCGTAGCTTTGACGCATGCGCGTTTCAGCACGTCCGGCGTCCCTCCGTCCCGAAAAGGAAGGCACAGTGTTGTCTGGGTAACGCATCGGCACGAAGTGCAGCATGTGACATTTCGGCGCGGACGCTGGTAGCGCCGGTCGCGCCTGGCGTTAGACTATAGAGTTATCACGTTTTGCTAACGTAGCGTCGCTGTGCCCAGCGTGCGTGCGCTTCAACGCTACTTTGGATTATATTGGGCCCTTTATGATGTGCTCGCGGCCGTTTCGCTAGCTCCACATATACCAAATTTCATATTACGTGACGTCAATGAATGACAAAATATATGACTGGTGCAAACATCTAATCCTGACACGCGTGTCATGTAAAACATGACAACATTCCACGCTAATAGCGTGCTCGTGGCCATTTCGCTAGCTTCATATATACTAATATTGGTACCACGTGACGTGAATAGATGACGAAGCTAAACGACACATCCAAACATGTTAGTCATGACAGGAAAGTCATGTACAGCATCATTTATCTCTACCTCGTAACGTTGTGCTGATTTTTTTTTCGTGCTTCTCATATGACCGATTCCCACTGTACATGGGATTTGCCAGGGAGACGCTCTAGGTGCCGACCAGTGCGGACGCGCGAAGATCGGCTCCTGCTTTCAAGAATGCTTTCCTGTGGTATTCACGAATTTGTCGCCGAGTTTTTACTCTCATCGTGTGCCTAAGTTCTTAAGAAATCAGCAGATACCACCTTTGTGCCGGTGAGTGGACTTTTAAACCGTTTTTTGGGACATTTTTACACGGCAACGCCACCGGGGGATTTAGGCCTAACCAAGGAGGCGATTGTCGCCGATGCGCCGGCCCGGCGCCAACGCGACTCAACGCTCTGCGCGTTCCAGTATCTGCAACTGAGAATGGAATACCAAGTAGATGGAGAGGACATCTCTCCAGAGGATTGCACGGAAGAAATGGGTTGGAAGGAAGCCGAAACGAGACGCTCAAGAAATAAGCAAGCCGCGGTTAGCGTTCCTGCTGCCAAGGGTTCGACCGAGGCCGGCGTTGCGGGAGACGCTCGAGCCAGTCGTAGTAGGTATGACACCAAGCATACAATCGTGCGAGCTGGACGCATGCCGCCACTACCTAAGGACTTCAGCAAAATTGTGCTACGACCACGTGGAGGATTAAATATCTCGAGAATTGGCACTGGAGCCGTGGCAGACGCGATAGTACTGGCGGCCGGCGTCAAAGAGGAAGAGGCCATGCAGGACATCATCTGTTCCAACTTGCAGCAGAACATTATGGTGGCAAGCACTCCGGACCAAGACAGAGCTTCAAGATACCTCAAGGTCAAGCAAATTGACATTGGAGGCAAAGTTTTCGAGGTTAGCGCGTACGCCGCGGCACCCCACGACACTTGTAAAGGAGTGATTCGCGGGATCCCCGTAAGCGATACTCAGGACATTTTGACCCGAAAGATTGTGAACGCGAACAACCCGCTCGCGCTGCAGGCGAAGAGAATCAAGGACACCGGGACAATCATCATAGCGTTCGAAGGACACAAGGTGCCCAGATTCGTGAGATATGGACCTACACTTTTGCAGTGCTCCCTTTACCGCAAGAACATCGATATTTGTTACGTCTGCGGAAAGCTGGGACATCGGGCTGACGTCTGTCCGAACCCAGCTGAAACAATCTGCAGAGGCTGCGAAATCAAGAACCCAGATAGCCTGCACCAGTGCAATCCAAGATGCAGGCTGTGCGACGGTCACCATCCCACGGCAGACAAGGAGTGCAAGAACAGGTTCTTAGTGCCATACGTCGTCAGACGCAGACGTTGGGAAAGATCGCGAGCAGCCGCAGAAGCCCGGGACGCATCAATCACATCGAGTCCAGACATCAATGACAAGCAGCTTATTCCAGCCTACGGGACCCAGAGCATCCAGACTACACAAGAACAGGAAAGGCGGCCCCACTCCAGGGGGAGGTCGCGTTCCAGAAGAGGTTCTAGACCCAAGGCCCGCTCCCAATCACGGGGGCGCTCGTGTTCTCAAGGTCACCATCAGGGTCGGGATCAGCCTGGGCGGCACCCGAACGGCCAGCTACCTGGCGTTCAGTTCGAGATCACGGCTTCACATCCGGGGAGGACGCCTGCAGTTACTTCGAAAGGCAGCTGGGCTGAGCGAGTGCGCAACGGCGGGGCAGAGGTGATGACAGGTAAGCTGCCAGAGCATGATAGAATTGCACAGCTAGAGCAAGAAAACGCGAGACTTACAAAATCAAATGAGAGGCTATCAGCTGAGTTAAAGGAAATAAAAATTCTTCTCACTAAGCTAACCAGCGCGCAATCTTCACAGCCAATGCCTCAGCCAGTTGATGTCCCTGTGGCTGAAAACGTGGGGGACTCGAGAACCGCGAAAAAGAGGGCAGTCATGGCAGAACACGTGGAAGCCAACCAAACGACCATGTCAGATATGAAAGAGGTGTTTGACACGCTCAGCAAAGTAGTAGCCAATCTTAGCGAGCAGATGGGTAGGCTACAATCAAGCGTGGCGGCACTGGAAGAGCATATGACTTTGCGCATTACAAAGCTCGAAGCAGATCTGCACAACACAGCAAGGCCTCCTCATGCACCAAGCTCACCCCTTCGGCCACCAATACTAGTGGTACCAAACCTGTCGACAGGAGCAGCATCAGGCTCCGGCCGCCCATGTAATAACCATGATGGCAGTGCTACGTGAAGCATTTCGTATCTGGCAATGGAACTGCAGAGGTTACCTTAAAAAGAAGGCAACCCTGCAGCAGTACATCAGGAGCAGCGAAGAAAAGCCTCATATTATATTATTACAAGAGACCCTTTCACCGCAAGCAACGTTGCCTGGATTCCGGCCTGTAATAGGGGATACTGAAGGAAGGGGAGTCTGCACCTTCGTATGCAACAAACTAACGCACGTAACCCATGACCTCAAGATAGAAGCAGGCCGATTGGAACACGTCTTGGTAGAGATCGTGCCGGGTACCAGCAACCGTCAGAGCATTTTCATTCTTAATATATACAGCAGTCCAAAGGAACAAAAGCAAGGGTTCAAGACGGTTCTAAAGAAAGCTGTTAATATCGCCGGGGAATGTCCACTCGTCATAGCAGGTGATTTCAACGCCCCTCATCATACATGGGGTTACAAGTACAACACTGGGAAAGGAAATCGACTTTGGCAAAGTGCCAGTGAACTTGATCTCACCCTAATCACAGACCCCAGCCTACCAACAAGGCTTGGTACATCTTGCTGCAGGGATTCCACCCCGGACCTTACATTTGTAAGGAACATCAAGAAGGCCCAGTGGACGAACCTTGCTGTAGACCTAGGGAGTGACCACTGCATTCTTGCCACTACCTTCTCCGTGGAGCGTAAAAAGCAGAGAGAATTCCACTTCACAGACTGGGATAAGTTCAGGAAGATAAGGATGGAAAGGGAACAAGATGGCCACAGACAAGGCTTGGAGCAGTGGGTCAAACAGATTAAAGATGACATCAAATCCGTCTCCTCCACCATTACCACAGATCTTCCGGTTGAAAGAATGGATAGCCGGCTTGCTCATCTTCTTGAGGCAAAGCAAGCACTACTGAACCGTTGGAAGGGTCAGCGCCTGAACCGAAGACTGAGGAAGAAGATAGCTGAGGTAAACAGATCAGTCGAGGAACATTGTCGCGCACTATCGAGACAGCAATGGGACGAAATCTGCAACTCCGTCGATGGTCAGATGCGCAATGGCAAGACATGGAATATGTTAAAGCATCTCCTCAACGAAAACACCACCAAAACAAATCAAAAGCATGTCATCGCTCGAATTTTGCATAAAGAGATAGGGCGCACTACAGAACAGCAAGTTGTCCAGCAGCTCGTGCATAAGTACCTCCCAATCAAAAGAGGATTGGCACCACCAAGTAGACAGTACCAGGGCACGCCAAATCCAGGTCTTGAGGGCGACTTTAACATCGAGGAGATCAGAAGAGCCTTGCATGATCTCAACGGCAGGTCGGCCCCTGGTCCGGACGGTATATCAAACAAGGCCCTGCGTAACCTTGATGACGATTCAATTGAAACCCTGAGGGATATGATCAATTCAGCATGGAAAGAAGGCAGGGTGCCAGAGCAGTGGAAGCTGGCCAGCACGATCCTTATTCCTAAGCCAGGAAAGCCCCCTAACTTGGACAACATGAGGCCAATATCCTTGACATCATGTATCGGCAAGGTCGCAGAGCATGCCATACTGCACAGGATAAACAAGTACTTGGAAGATAACAACATATATACACACAATATGGTTGGATTCAGGGCAGGGCTATCCACACAAGATGCATTGAAGCTTATCAAACACCAGGTCATTGACAATGAAACCAGAGACGTGAGAGCCATTCTGGGCCTAGATCTAGAAAAAGCGTTTGACAACATCCACCATTCATTCATACTCGAAGCAATTTCCAAGCTTGGTCTAGGGAAAGCCTTCTATGACTACGTATGGTCCTTTCTTACAGATCGGAAAGCCGTGATGAAGATTGCAGATATCGAGACCGCAGAAATCGAACTAGAAGCAAGGGGCACGCCACAAGGGGCAGTGATTTCACCAATGCTGTTTAACATTGCCATGATTGGACTGTCAAAGAAATTATCGAGCATTGAAGGATTGAAGCACAGCATCTACGCAGATGACATTACCATCTGGTGCACAGGTGGAAGCGAGGGGCAGATTGAGAGCGCTCTGCAAGAGGCGATTGACACCGTAGAAGACTACCTTCGCCCTTCCGGGCTCAAGTGCTCCTCGAGTAAGTCAGAACTTTTGCTTTATCGGACTGCACGCCGGGGACCAAAGCCCAGGGGATGGAAGCCGTTAAACCAGACAGACATCCATCTCCGTACAAATCAAGGGGATGCCATCCAGAGGGTCGACTCCATCAAAGTCCTGGGAATGCTGATAGAGTCTACCGGCGCCAACAGCAAATCTATAGCCAAGTTAACTCGGAAAACAGACAGTGCGGTGCACCTCATACGCAGAGTGGCCAACAAAAGAAATGGGATCAAGGAAGACAACCTCATCAGGTTGATGCATGCGTTTGTTCTAAGTCACTTCACATACGAGGCAGCAATGCACAACTGGTCAAGAGCAGAGTCCGAGACACTGAATGTGCTCCTCAGGAAAGTTATCAAGAAGGTCCTGGGCCTACCCATACATACCAGCACCGAGCGTCTGCTTGAGCTTGGCATACACAACACGCTCGAAGAAATAGCAGAAGCCCAAGAGAGAGCACAGTTTGCAAGGTTATCTACTACAAGGTCGGGGAGAATGATCCTGCAGGAGCTGGGCCAAAACCCAATAGCAATCAGACGCAATTACAATGATATCCCTGACAACATCAGGGAGACTATCACGGTATCTCCTATACCGAGAAACATGCATCCAGAACACAACGTCGGAAGAAGAGTAGCGAGGGCCAGGACTATACTTCGTCAAGTCTCAAACGAGGAACGAGGGGTCGTATTTGTTGACGCGGCTTCCTACGCCAATGGGAAAGCGTTTGTGGCAGTGGTAGTCGATGGGGCTGGCCATGTCGTCAACTCAGCGACGGTCAGGACGAAAGACCCAATCATTGCGGAACAAGTGGCCATCGCCTTAGCACTCAAGATGGATAACATTGAAGTGGTCTACAGTGATTCCATGGCAGCACTACGGGCGTTCGCCAAGGGGACGGTCTGTGAACAAACGCTAAAAATACTGCAAGGCAAGAACATAACACATCATCTTCTGAGTTGGTTCCCAGCTCACCTTGGACAAATCAACGATTCCCCTCCCAATCTCAACGAAGCAGCACACGAGGCGGCGCGAGAACTCTCCAACCGCGCCTCCCCGGGGATGCGTTCTAGCGGTGAAGGGGATAACCGGGAAATTCTTACAACATATAACGAGCTCACTAAACATTTCTACCTGTCTAGAAGGATTTTTCCTCCACCTCACAAAAATCTAACCCGGCCCCAAGCACTTACATTAAGGCTTTTGCAAACGCGGATGTACCCTACTTTGAAAATGTTACACATCATGTACCCTGACCTATATCCAAGTAATCTTTGTCCACATTGTGGGGAAATAGCTTCATTAGAACACATGCTCTGGCAGTTCACAAAATTCGCTCACTTATCGCACATCACCTCTGCCAGATGGGAGGCGGCAATCCGCAGCTCATCCTTGGCAGATCAGCTCTGGGCTGTCCACCAAGCCCGCGAGGCGGCTGAGGAGCTTGGCATCTCAGTCCCCACGTGGGAGCTGCCCGCAACACAGTGATCTGTGTTTTGGAGGACCAAATAAAAGTTTATCCAATCCAATCCAATCCAATGGGATTTGCCATTTTTTCTATTTTCCCCCATGAATCCCAACGAGATGCAGGGCTAATGTGCCGGCGTTTAGGATGCGTTCGTGTAACCCACGATTCTACGATCAGCGCATCGAGCAGACGAAAGCAATGGAACACTCCTACGCGTTCGCGCTCTAATTGTGCTCATCTATTCTCCCGCGTCTAAGCCAGCGTTTTCAAACCATCCCGCAGAAACAAGCAGTAGACCTCAAAACAGTGCTGGTCAAAAAAAACTCCCAAGCATTTCACCGAGGTTGAACATGGTTAAGTAAATGCACGGGGTGATGCTATGAGGGGTATTTATTAATTCGCACTATTACATTTATTAATCACACTATGGTACCTTTATGGTGTAATGGTCTATCGCAACATCCTCGGGAACCAGCCGCGGAAGACACTCCACCACGCTCGGAACATCGATGGGCACGTTCACGATCTGTCCCTTAATGCCGTACTGACCGTTGCCCCGCGTGAGCCGCCTGATGCTCGTGAAGGGGAGTCGAGGCGAGATGAGGCGCTCTTCCACCGGGTTCAGATCGGGGAGGTCCGCGGGACGAGGCGGGTACGCGTAGCCGTGGCTCTTGCTCAACGGCGGAACCCGCCCGGCCAGCAGGGACTCTCGGCAAGACGCACACACCCGGAACGCACCGAAGGGAGCCAGCCGCGGGTCTTGCGCATCCATGTCGTCGCGTCAGTGTTCGCCCGACCGTCTTCAGAACTCGTTCCAAAGAACCCGCAACGCGTTCAACCTGTTGGTCTCGTTCCTCACGCCGGAAATGCAGCTCAGGTTGTTATCGAACCACAGCCGGTCACACACGGCGCAGCTGTGACCGAAGCTGCGATCCACAAAGTCGCGTTTGAAAGGCGCGCCCGGACGAGCGAAGTCCAGGGCTCGTACCCTCTCCCGCGCGGCACGTTCACTGGCTCGAACGGCTTCGGGAACGTCCACTCGCCGTTGACGATTGCGAGCGGCGTCTTGACGCCGGCCTTCATTGCCCTTCTCCGCCTGATGCTTGCGTTGTCGTTCCGATTCTTGGGCCGCGTTCGCGGCTCGATGCTGACGCCTCATCTCGGCCTCGCGAGCGCGCAGTTCACCATCCGCTGCACGCTTCGCCCGCTTGTCCTCGGCCTCGCGAGCACGAAGTTCGGCATCCTCTGCACGCTTCGCCCGCTTGTCCTCGGCCTCGCGAGCGCGCAGTTCGGCATCCGCTAGCACGCTTCGGCCCGCTTGCACTCGGCCTCGCGAGCACGCAGTTCGGCATCCGCTGCACGCTTCGCCCGCTTACGTTCGGTCTCACGAGCCCTTCGCAGCGCCGCCTTGTCTTCCAACGTCGGCGAAACCACCACGGTACCGTCACCTCCAACGACGGGTGCAGTGCTGGCATTCGGTTGTACTGCATTCGTTGTTGATGGTAGCGTTGCCTGCGGGACATCCATCCCACGATCTGCTCTCGACGGGAGACTGAGAGAGAAGGCGGGCGCGTGAGAGAGAGGGGTGCGCGCGCAGCTGCAGCGAGCGAAGGGGGAGGGGGACGCGCGCAGCGGTGTTAAAGATATAAGGCGCGTCATTGACACCGATATCAGCGTCGCGTCCGTGGCTTATTCGGTAGAGCGTCGCGCTGCCGCCCGCCAAGTCCTCTTTCTTTTAAAGATAGAGAGAAGACTGCGGACGCCGCCGATGGCGTTGGATGGTTTGGGGTCGCTTATAAAGTGTATTCACACTTAAAAAAAAAAAAAACGTTGCACGCGTGCACGCAGGTTGACCTTGTTGGGGTACGCCATGCGCACGTCACCAATAGATCAGATGCCGGAGGGAGTAGGAAAGAGATTTGGCTTCCGAATGCTATGTAGAGGAGCGGCAAGGGTTTCGAGCTCACCTCCTGTAATCCTCGTTTCGCGCCGCTTCAAAAAAAAAACAGTTTTCTCAGCTTGTAATCAACCGATTCGAAATTTTTAGGGAAGCTCCTTATAGTGGCACCCGTTCGTCCTTTGTAGCCGTTGTAGTGTGTAACAAGTATACCATTTGACCTACAAGGTGGTGTTGGTGGTAGATTTCTTCTGTGCGTTGTTGAACAATAAAAAAATTAGTGCTCAATGTACATGCCAATGGCTGCTAATGGGGATTGAGAGACAGGAGCATTCCGCTTTTAGTTAACGCGCACGCTGCGATCCCCACTAGCAGCCATTGGCATGTACATTGAGCACTATCTGACAAGAAAGGGTTGCTACGTTATACTCGCTGGGTGTAACCTCCTTGGTTTTAGCGAGCGTTGGGCTGCAGTGCCATGAATACAGGGAACTGATTGATATGTGGGGTTTAACGTCCCAAAACCACCATTTGATTATGAGAGACGCCGCAGTGAAGGGCTCCAAAAATTTCGACCAGAATACAGTTAACTAGTATATACCATTACCTCGAGGTGGTTAAAGGTGGGAAGTAGACCCGAAGCGCAAGTCGTAAGAAAGTGTGCGTGTGTCACCTCTCGTTTAGTCCTTGGAATGTACGCTGGAAGGCGGTGCTTCTATATGGGGAATATATGATGAAAAGATGCTAGGTGGTGGTACTTGGAGTGTTGAACAGATGGACGAACGGACACACAGACAGATGCATGGACGGATGCATGACGGACGCAGGGGCGGATGCATGGACGAACGCAGGGATGGACGCACGAACAGACGCACGCACGGACGGTCAGATAGACGCACGGATGGTCACACGTACCGACGCATGGACGGACGGAAGCAAGAACAAATCGATAGACGAATGCATCACCCCACTCTCCATTATTTACTCCATGGATATGCTGCCAATTTTTTTTTTGTAGCAAAATGTTCCTCAATGGACCCTCAAGAGCTTTCACGGTCTAAATAAAATTTGGTGTGGGGCCTAATGAGTGACCCTTTACAGCTCACGTGCTAAAATTAGCCATGTCTATTCTTGCCGTTCCTTGGTATACAGTCATACTGTCAGTCACCTGTGACATACCCACGTACCCGTGTCACATACTCGCCTGCGGGTAGGTGCCGCACTTCTTTAGAAAAAGGTTGAAGATGTACGTGACGGGATTATCACATTATTCATGTTATGACCTACGAGTCATATTTCAGAAACCATTTCAACCTCCCAAATGAATTTTGGCTTACCCCAAGCCAGAAGAGTGACCACGAAACCACCGAGACATAGGCGGCTAAATAATAGATAGATAGATAGATAGATAGATAGATAGATAGATAGATAGATAGATAGATAGATAGATGGATGAATTGAATGGGATGAATCAGATCGATGGATTGGATTGAATTGAATTAGGTGGGTATAAATTGCGGGTATAAATTGGCAGCAGCAAGAACAGGACCGGGTTAACTGACGAAACACGGGAGAGGCCACACTGGACGTAGTCAGGCTGATGATGATGATGATGATGATGATGATGATGATGATGATGATGATGATGATGATGATGATGATGATGATGAGTTAGGTGGGAAGGGATTGCGTGGGATGAGACGAGATTGGATTAGATTGGGTTGAATGGATTTGGGTGGAATCGGATTGGATTGGATAGATAGTTGGATAGAGAGATGATCAAATTGCCTGCAGTATCCAAACAAATGCTTCTCATTTTATAATGCCATTTGCCTTAAAACGTACCCTTCGTTGTCGTCTTTCCAAACGAAGTCTTAGCTGAGCCCATCGGAAGGGCAGCATTGCTAACTGGGTCCTAAGAGGATAATGCCTTTCAACGTTAAACGTCGAACCAGTAGTTACCAGTAGTAACTTCTAGCGCAATTTTGAACGTTTTTCTAGAAGGTTATATATGTTGGCGTTCACTGTAGTTATCGGTTATATTCGTAACTTGAAATTGAAAGAAGTTTTTATATAAATAAAACTAATTTTGCTATTGAGCATATGTCGCGCTCTTTTCACGTTTTGTGGCATAATTAAGCGCTATAAAACTGTATAATTGCACGCATAACAGTTCATAGAAAAGCCCAGCAAGGCAACAGGTGAGCAAATTTATACTTAGAGGTGCGGGACTAAATATTCTATCCATATGGGCACTCGAAGATGATTACTTTATTGAGAATATGATTATTGTATTGACCTTACCTTGAAACGTTTACTGTTGCGCGAATGTTCTCACTTGCTCAATGCTTGCATTTGAGTTTTTTCAAAGTAAGAAACTTTTATTCGTAATATATTGTAGATTGAACTGCAAAAAGGGACAACAATTGCTGATTACTTTAATCTGCCTAATAATTGTGTGAGCTCTAACGTCACTTTCTGACCACGATACACTGATCAGTGACCATGTTACCATATCTTGGTCTTTTACACCAGAGTAGTACATTGCTATAAAGAAGGTTGGGCAGTCGCCTCCCGTTTGTGCCATCCACGCACTGCCTGACTGCAAAGCTGCGTAATGCCTGGCTGCAAGAGAAACTCACTCGACCATAGCCAACTGACGTTGGTCAAACGTTAACGCTAGTTGCTGGTAAAGGCTGCCTCATTTAGGGAATGTGTTCGTAATTTCGGTTTGGTATGTGTCAGCGTATCAAGCTAGCTCATTTGTACGACAATAAAGAAAAATAGGCAGTCACTGTCGTGCACTTAATTCTATACGTTTTTTTTTCTTCTCACAGGTTTTTGTCTCATTCAAGCAAAAAAGCCGCCGAGTTGGGTATTCGTCTTATCAGAGACTTAATGTCTGGAATTTCCAGGTTGCGAAGCGAAATTCACAGGTGTTATTTTAGGATATTTCTAGATTTTTACAACTGAGAAGCTCCGTCATTACGCAATGATTTTACTGGCGATATATCTTTAAACAAAATAGAAAAGACCACTCGACAAATGTTTTTTTTTACCAAAATTACTACAGAATGAAAATCTATATTTGAGAATTGTATATTAAAACTATAAAATATAATGATGTCTTTACGCTATTCATATTACTATCAGTCACGTTCACTGACAACTACCCCACTTCAGCATCTTCTGACCTTTAGCACATGCAAGAAAAACGATATTATAGAGCACAGCTCAGTATAAAAGATTTTTTTCTTCATTCTGCTGCAAATTAGTTCATTTGAATAACAAGCTTCGTGATATTCGCAATACAAGTAAAAGGAAGTGGAAGTGCACGAAGAGTGGACTAAAACCAGTTGGAACCCGTCCGTGCACTCCCGTTCTAGTGCCTTAGTCTTTGATCAATTGAGGTTCACACAGTTACGGTTTAATTATAATTGGCATTCTACGGACACACTTCTATAAAATTTACCCACAGCACTTTGCAGTATCAAATGTGGGTAAGCTGCACCTGCTAGTAATTCCTAAATAAAACTCCCATACGGGCTACATTGTTAAGGGTTACTGAAGGGAAAGCAACGTTCAACAATTTCTAGTTTTCATAGAAATGTATAACGCACGTGGGGTGGATGGTCCCTATATAGGTGCACCTGTGTCACCACGTAGGGATAGTCAATTTAAACAACCCCCTGCTTCCACCTCTCCGGAAAAAAATCTATTTTTTTTTCCGGAAAGTATTGCCTCACATAGTTCAATCTGCGTTACTGCAGATATTCTTCGTCTTTGTTTCTTGCATAGGTGGTTCGCCTAAATGCTGTGTTTCAAATATTTTCCCACCGAAGAGATATTTTCATATTTTATGGAGGTGATGTGTTGTCACAGCGAGCGGTTCCTGGTACGCTCAACGTGTCCTCGAAGATTGGATGCTTTAAAGGACACTGTGCTTGCGGGCAATCAGGATAAAAGCACTCTGCACAGTGTCAACAGCGGCCAACTCCTCTGACACGTTCGGCCGAAGAATTGATACAATGGCTCAAGTTGTAGTCTGGAGAGTTCATAAATCGTTTTCACGGCTGACGCCTGCGGCAACACAGGGTAGAAAGGTTTGCCTCAATCTCGCATTGAGCTTTTTTTGTGGGTTTTGTAATTTGTCGAGAGAAAGTTGGACAAATAGCCCGCAACATTGCTGCAAGGAACAGGAAACTTTGTAACATGATCGCAGGGGTGCCTTGAAGATTGTACAGCTACCTCGAAGTACAAGAAGGATCTTTTGAGATGAAGTTCGTGGATGGTTTGTCGCCCACTTCAGAGAATGTGTATATACCAAGCCTCTTTACTTTTATTCAACTATTCTTTATAAAAGAATAGTTAACATTAAAAAACGTTCTGGCAGCAGGCCGTTCTGTCGTTTTACATTCAGACAATGGTATTAAAGCTGTAAGATAACTTTTGTTTGTTTTTCCAACGTGAACAACAAAGCAGTTTTTGAAAACAATTCAAGCAGACACTGCCTACTAGGAGCGGTATCGTAAGTGGTGCATTTTAAGGGGCTCTTTATTACGTGTATATTTTGTTTAAAACCAATGAAGGTTGCAACAGAAAGAACAAAAAGCTGTAGTCGTAATGAAAAATAACTCAACGAACACCACGTGCGCTGTCAAGATCTCCCGGTGAGCATGCTTAATACTACAAAGTGTCTACTTGGGGTCATTGAGGAAACAACATAGTATCTACTAATTTGCCTTATCACTCCCTAACCTTAACTGTAGTTGAATAACGCAGGAATGAAACACGTGCTTTTCGACAATGAGGTGTCCTTACCATAAAAAAATATGCTTCGGGTTAGAGCAGCATGCAGGAAGAGTTTTGCTCCAGACTAATTTCTGTAATTATACCTCTACGTGGCAGGCATTTATTGGTAGTCGCGGTTGTTTTTATGTGTGCGTGTAGGGAGAAGAAAGAGGTGGAGAAGCTATGACAGCGCCATCTCTATGTCGCCACGACAACGCCTATGATGAAACAATACTTTGATGTAGCATCTGTACTGTATGGGAACAGTGCCTTACGTGTTGGAAGCCTCTCATTTGCACGGATTATACCACTGCATATAAGGCCCCATCGTGGTGATCTAGTGGTTCAGGTACTTGGCTGCTGACCCGCAGGTCGCGGGTTTGAATCCCGGCTGCGGCGGCTGCATTTCCGATGGAGGCGGAAATGTTGTAGGCCAGTGTGCTCAAATTTGGTGCACGTTAAAGAACCCCAGGTGGTCGAAATTTCCGGAGCCCTCCACTACGGCGTCTCTCACAATCATATGCTGGTTTTGGGACGTTAAACCCCACATATCAATCAATCACTTCAAATAAGCGCTTATAAAACATAAAAGACTATCTGCCATTCAAATAGAAAAAATCGTCACCTTAAAACAATATAACTTTTCTCGAAAATTCGAACATTCAATACAAGAAATTCACATATTCAGCCTAGATGTCCCTGTACCGCTAAGAATATTTGGTTACGGAATTAGAGGAGAAACGTAGCATACATATTTAATCTATTTGCAGTATCTGTTGATACGCGCTCATTTTTTTTTCATCCCCATCGCCAACAGGAAAAGCTCGTGACCGTAAGTTGGAAAGCACGATCTCATTTCTCGCTGGTGTGAACTTGGGCGTTTCGAAAACTCGCTTCGGCACACACCCTCTTTTGGGAGTGGCGCCACTCTAGCGAGCGCTGACCTCCGATTACCGCGGCAATTAAAGCAAGGGCGATTTGAATAAATCATGGGTGGGGTTCAAGCGTAATTAGTTCTCGCTCGATGCAACAAATTTTAATGATATTTCTGTGTTTCACTTGCTGCACCACTTGCTTTCGGAACCTTGCCATACATTTAATTACCAATTATGTATATGTTAGTGCTTTTAAGTACGAAAATATAAACGGCAAATCAATGATAGCATCTAAGCTATTCTATAGTTTTGACCCCGAGTCTACAAAACAAAGCGCACTGGTTTCCCAAATTTCGCAAACACTATATGAAAAATTTTGTTTTGTTTCATGATCACACATGAACGCAGGGCTCATATTAACACACCTATGTATACGTATTCTGTAGTATGGCCTCCTTTTAGACATATCGATAAGTTTTAAGAAACACTTGGAGTATACACAGTGCTTACTTGCACATGCGCATATTTTAAACATTGAGTCTTCCGCTTGGCATTCTTCAAAAACAGTTACAGCAATGTGAACTCGAGTTAAGAATATCTATATTTGTTCTTCCGATATCTCGGAGAGAGATGATTCATGACACAATGAAACAGTGCTTCAGTTGTTCTCTTTGCGAGTTTGCGTACTAAACAAGCTTGGACATCACAATCAACTGAGTCTAATTTTATGGGGGCCCTTGAACGTTGAGAACCCTAGACATTATTTTCAAATATGCGCCATAATGAAAGCAACCCCACAATGTTTTTCCGCTTAAATGTGTTAATTCTTTCTGGATGCACCACGGTAGTCCATTTTTCCTTAAAAAATATTGCGTATACACTGACAGTTGTTCATCAGGTGACCATGCCCTGAGTCTAAATTGTTTTTTTTTTTTCGTTCATGAGCTTCCCGTAGTGCTCGTGAGCTCAGGGGCCATATTACCAAATGTTCTTTTTCTTTACTTCACTTCGTCATTGGCTGGCTGAATTTCGTATTATGCCCAAAATGCCGATTGGCTGACTTATTCGTAGGGAAGCATTCTTATGGTGTTCATTTTGTATGTGGCGGAATTATGACCGCAGGGCTGGACGGTATAAAAAAAAAGAGCATGTGCGACTACTTTTTGTGTAGTCCTAAGGCGCTACATACACGACAACATTTAAAGAGGCACGTTGACTCTCTTCTGGGTGTCACACGACTCTCAAAAAAGAATATGATGACTCCCCGAAAAGAGTTGACGTCCCTCATCAGGACTACCTGAAAGGAGCCAAATGAATCTTTTTTATTATAGAGAATAGCTTCATTTGGATCTATCTGTTGCCCATCCATGAGCTTTCTGTTCAATGTAACGATTGTTCAGGATTGTATTTCTCATTGAATGAGCAGTGTTACTTAAAGCCCCTCAAACTTCACCAAGTAGCGATGTATGTTGTTATGCGCGCCTCCTCACTATTCCCCCTCCTCTGATCTCTCCGAGGCCAGCGCCGTGTGGGTATAGGCCACATGCCATCATGTGTGACTGCTCGCAGTGTTCGTTTCTTCACAGTCTCTCGTGACTACCATCTTTGCTCTCGAGGCGCTAACTTCTTGGGGTACAGCGCACCTGTTTTGACGGATACGAATTTCTCCGTCCGTGCGCGTTGTGCTGTGAAATACTTTTACCCAATAATGACCTCCCTGTTCGTTGCTGTTAGCGGTTGTGGCGAATTTTGATGCCAGAACAAGTCTAGTGAAGGCTGAAAGTTCTTTATGACATCGTTCTTCAAGCGCAAGGGGTTGCGACAAAAGAATAGAAATTGTCGCATAGAATAAGAAGTGAACTTCTGGTCCACATTTTCGAATATATTTTGTGAAGTAAGTTGCGCGACTCTCACTATGACTATGGTTAGATGCTTGCTACATTTAGAGCGAGCTCTAGTGCCACAGACAAGTTGCAGTTAATTGTGCAGCACGTCGCCACCTCTCACTCGGGTTTTATTACCGCGTCTGCGGGGGCTATTTGCTTACGTGTTCAGATTGTCGCTATGGGCCGACTGGTTTGAGTTTGCTGCACTGGTTTGTGATCGTAGCATGCACGCGGAAAGACGCTCGAAATTGTAATTGCGAAACTTCAGGGATTCCGCACTGCTGTTTTGAATAAAAAGTGAAGTGCAGCAACTCAAATTAAGATTGGTACTCTCCATTGATTTTTCGTTCCGTGCTCGTATATTTCGGAGCAAATTGCTCTCTGTGGCTCTTTTACGTTTACAGATCAGCCGCGAAACTTGAGATGCGAGGGCAGCTATGCAAAGCGTGCGCGCCTTCGAGTCAATGGGTGCGTGCGCCGTTTAAAAAATCTCACATTTAGGAGTCATTTCAAGTAATTGTTTATTTGCTATGGCGTGTGAAGGTTCATATGCGCGACTGGAGCTCTCGTGACGTTATTGCGTATGACGGCACGCCAGTTCATTCACATGCTAGCTGGCTCTTTCAGTGGTATAGTTCGTATGTGAGATTTGTCCACAAGGCGCACTTCCAAAATATGATTGATGCGCCTAACCAATACACAAAACAACCACAGCTGCTCGAATGTATTAACTGTAAATGTGTGACACCTTCTGACACATTATTAAGGTGAGAGCCTTAGATGTCTCACCAAACGCGAAAAGTGGCCATCGGCAACACCATCGTCTCGCCTTGACATGATCAACGTGATTTGGTGCTTTACAGCATGACACTCACTGTACCTGCTCTCTGTATATATTGTATACCCTATATAGGCGAAGTTTGTGCCACTCATGCTCTGAGTAAGGTAAGACAGTCGCACTATACATTCGGGTGCTATCACGGCAGCTAATAGAAAGGTAAGCCGTAGTAGGCGCACATGAATATTTGAGCGATGTTATTTATTTTGTGTCACTTATTCAGAGATGCCCTAAAGGATAGGCCAATAAGAAAACGGGGGTTCTCACTGAAAATCACATCTATAGGTAAAAGAAGATACATACTAAACGGGTGGTGTGCAGAAAGTCAACATCTGGTCACTGCGACGCTGAGTGACACGATCAAGGCTTCACGTACGCGTTGCACTTGGTACAAAACAGAGCTTTCATGGGTATACCTTAGACTCGTTAAGATAATTTTAGGATGCATTAGACGGCTGACGCGAATTCTCTCATCATGCGGCCTGCAGAATAAGCGCTCGCTTCGCGAAATAGTAGAGAGTTTTAGTACTGCGTACGCTGCGTACGTGGCGGCGTTGCGTACGTAAGGACGCCACGTTCTGCGTAGTGCGCATGCGCAGACCGCAACGCGCACGTATCGCGTTACGTACGCAGCCGCTACGTACGCACGCATGAGATGCGTGCGTGCGTACGTATGAGCTGATCGCGCCGCTCTCGAACAAGTTCGCGACAGCGCGAGACTTCGTTTTGCAAAATGGCGGCATCGAAGGCAAGCACCGACCGCCTCTGTGGCTTAAAATATGGCCCTAATCTGGCTATAACACTTGGATTGGCTCACATTGGCTGTCAACAACACGTGCTTCTATTTTGATCTACCAGACGACGCAACACGCTTCACGCTCGTTACGTACGCGGGTACTACGGCGTACTAAAAGCCGATTAGTGGCAAACGACGCCACGTAACGCAAGGCGCTTGCGTGATGCGTACGTAGCACCATTCCGCAGTACTAAAACTCTCTAGTGTCTGCTACGCAGGAGCGATGCAGGTGGTGCCACGTTCGAAATTCAAGTGCGAAGGGGAGGGGACTAAGGAGAAACGCGAGTGGAGGAGAAGTGCCACTGCATTACGAAGTTGAAGGGGCCTTGGTGTTACTAGGCGAGAAGCGTTTAATGAAAGTCGAGCGCTTCGTTAACCCTTTCAGACGCCATGCGTGAACAACCATCTGTAAATATGGCAAAATAATGCAATGTTTTTCGTAGACAATCAATAGTTTATTGCAACAAAAATAATGCCATAATATCATATTCTATGCGTTACATAGTTAGTAATTCTAATTGAGCTTAAAACATAATTTTTCCATTCTTGGTTATTGTTGCTCTGGTTTGGAATAAATTAAAAGAAATTTCTTGTATATATACTTCGCAATCTCATTTTAGTTATGTTCATTTTGACAAAAAAATGCACATTAACATGGCTTGCCAGCAGTGACACGTTGAAGATTGTATTACAATAAAAAAAGTGATCATGTGCAACAGTACACTGCAGATTAAACATAAAGACAAACCTATTATTCATAACGTTCAGTCCATCCTGATTTTAGTACATTTTAGTTTTAGTTAACCTCTATAGATTGTAGGAATAAAAAAATTGGCGGATCCCACGTACAGCGGGAATAGATGATATGCGAAGCATGAATGAGTAATGTTGCTGTGCCACTTTGAGTCAGCACAACGTTAGGAGGTGGAGGTAAATGATGCTGTACATGACTTCTGTGTCATGATTATCATGTTTGAATGCGTCGTTTACCTTCGTCATCTATTCATGTCACGTCATACCAAATTTAGAATATGTGGATCTAGTGAAACGGCCGCGAGCACGCTCTAAGCGTGGTATGTTGTCATGTTCTTACATGACACGCATGTCAGGATTATCATGTCTGCACCACTCATATATTTCGTCGTCCATTGACGTCACGAAACACCGAATTTGTTATATTGCTACATGCATGCAAATTGAGACTTACAGGGGGCGACGCGCTTAGTGCCTGACGAGGAGGACGAAGAGTGGTCTCCGCTCGGTGTCTGGTCTACCGGTCACGCCGCTGCTGCTGCTAGTTTGAAATATATTTCATTCGTGCAGTCACCAGTTTTCCTGTACTCCGGTCAGTTAAAGACGTCCAGAGTTTTCTAGGACTTTGCTCCTACTTTAGAAGGTTTGTAAAAGGTTTCGCAACCATCGCTCGTACTCTCACTGAGCTTCTGAAGAAAGACGTCACGTTTACCTGGGGTACCAACCAAGCTGATGCTTTTTCTCATCTAATCACGCTTCTGACGACTCCGCCTATATTGGCTCACTTTGACCCATCCGCTCCGACAGAAGTCCGAACCGATGCTCGTGGTCACGGGATGGAGCCTTTTTAGCCCAACGCCAACGGGGACACGACCAAGTTGGCGCCTACGCTAGCCGCCTCCTCACAGCTGCTGAGCGCCACTATTCCCTTACAGATTGAGTGCCTCGCTCTTGTGTGGGCAGTCTCAAAGTTGCGCCCATATTTATGCAGTGAAAATTTCTCTGTAATAACTGACCATCATGCGCTATGTAGGCTTACCTCACTGAAGGATCCTACTGGCTGGCTCGGGCGCTGGGCTCTGCGACTGCAAGAGTATACCTACACGGTGACGTACAAGTCCGGACGCCTACATCAGGATGCAGACTGTCTGTCGCGCTACCCGGTTGCTGAGTCGAACACTATACTTGACAATGACACCGGCGCTCGCGTCTTTTCTCATTCGCAAATGACATGCATCGGTGACGAGCAGTGCCGTGATGCTTCCTTGCGTGTTATCATTGAGCGGCTCGAATCACCATCTTCCAATCAGTCCCATCACTCATTCGTGCTCCACGATGGTGTATTATAGCACAAAAATTTCAACCAGATGGACCGGCCCTGCTGCTTGTCATTTTTAAGCACCTTCAGCTCGGAAGTTCTTAATAAACTTCATGACCTTCTGACTTCCGGTCGCCTTGGTGTCTCACGCAGTTGCGACCGAATACGCCGATGCTTCTTCTGGCCAGGGTTTACACGCTCAGTCAGAAGATACGTTGCGGTTTGTGAGAAATGTCAGCGCCACAAAACGCCGTCGACACTTCCCGCCGGACGCCTTCAACCACTTGACATTCCGTCAGAAACGTTCTTCCGCGTTGGCTTGGACCTACTTGGCCTTTTCCCCTTGTCTTCCTCGGGTAACAAGTGGATAGCTGTGGCCACGGACTACGCCACGCGTTATGCCATCACACGAGCTCTTCCAACAAGCTGCGCCACAGACGTCGCCGACACTCTCCTCAAGGACGTGATTTTGCAACACGGAGCCCCACGGCAGCTGCTTACAGACCGCGGCCGCACCGGTTTGTCGAAGGTGATAGCCGACATCTTGCAGTCCTATCAAACGAGACACAAGCTGACTACGTCATACCATCCGCAAACCAATGGACTCACGGAGCGTCTAAATCGAACGCTTACAGATATGCTCGCTAAGTATGTTTCTACTAACTACACCGACTGGGATCTTGCGTTGTCGTACGACACATTTGCCTATAATTCTTCACGCCATGACAATGCCAGTTACTCTCCATTTTTTTGTTGTTTCGCCGAGAACCAACATTGCCTCTAGACACCGTCACACTGTCCCATGCGGTACCGACCAGTGAATATGCCATGAACGCTATCACTCGGGCCGCTCACGCGTGACCGGTGGACCAGAAACCGAGCGGAGACCACTCTTCGTCTTCCTCATCAGGCACACACGCGCGTCGCCCCCTAAAACCTCAATTTGCATGCATGTAGCAATAGGTTGAGCTAGCAAAACAGCCAAGAGCGCATTATGAAGGGCCCAATATAATAGCGTTGACGAACGCGCACGCTGGGCACAGCGATGCTACGTTAGCGAAACGCGAGCACTCTATAGTCTGACGCCAGGCGTGACCAGCGTCCGTCGGCGTGGCCCGACGGCAACTGGCGCGAAATTCGACATGCTGCATTTTGCGCTGATGCCATTGAGTAACATTAGCCTATGCCGATGCGTTACCCAAACAACACTGCATTCCCATCTTTTCGTGACAGATGGACGCCGGACGTGCTGAAACGTGCATGCGTCAAAGCAACGCACCGCGGTACGCGCCTGCGAGTATATGGCAGGACCAGCGCCTGGCGTGGCAACGCCAGCGTGACGCGGCGAAATGAACGCAGGCGAGCACGCGCACCGCTTCATGTCGAAATGTATTGGAGTCTTGACTGTGGCATGTAGCCATGTTCTCGCATGACACGCATCTCATGATTATTTTGTTTGAACCAGTCGCATACCGTCATCAAGATTTGGCGTCACTTAATACCTGATTTGGCATATGTGAAGCTATCAAAACGGCAGTGAGCGCATCATGAGTGTGGCATCTAGTCATGTTGTTAAAAGACACGCATGTCGTGATTACCATGTTTGGATGTGTCTTTACCTATGCCGTCCGTTCACGTTGCGTAATACCGAGTTTGGTACATGTGACGCTTGTGAAACGACCGCGAGTGCATCATGAGCGTAGCATGTAGTCATGTTGTTACATGAGACGCATATCATGTTTGTCATGTTTGCACCGGTATCATACCTTCGTCATCCATTCACGTCCCGTAATACCAAATTTGGTATAAACGAAGCTAGCAGAAAATGGCCGCCAGCGCATCATGAGCGTGGCATGTAGTCATGTTGTTACATGACACGCATCTCATGATTATCATGTTTGCACCAGTCACATAGCTTCGTCATTCATTCACGTACCATAATACCGAATTTGGCAGGTGTGACCCTAGCAAAATGGTTGCGAGCGCATCGTGAGAGTGGCATGTAGTCATGTTGTTACATGACATGCATGTCATGATTTGCATGTTAGAATCTGTCGCTTGTGTTCACAGTGCAATCATGTCATATCATACCACTTTTGCAACATGTCATGTGAATAAAACGACTGCAAGAGCTGCAGGACCATGAAATGTAAATCATGACATACATGTCACAATTTTTGTGTTATTACTAGTCATATATGTTCTTTGTACAGTCATGTGATGCCATACCAAGTTTGGTATCGATACCATTATTGAAACGGCTAGGAGAGCTTAAAGTCATAGGCGTCTAGATAGATAGATAGATAGATAGATAGATAGATAGATAGAAAGATAGATAGATAGATAGATAGATAGATAGACAGACAGACAGACAGACAGACAGACAGACAGACAGACAGACAGACAGACAGACAGACAGACAGACAGACAGACAGACAGACAGATAGATAGATAGATAGATAGATAGATAGATAGATAGATAGATAGATAGATAGATAGATAGATAGATAGATAGATAGATAGATAGATAGATAGATAGATAGATAGATAGATAGATAGATAGATAGATAGATAGATAGATAGATAGATAGATAGATAGATAGATAGAAGTCGCCGAAGTTCGCTAATAAATGCTTCGCATTTCAAACAAGTAGTGCATGCGATTGCATGCACAACGTGTCATAGGGTTCAGTTCAAGAAAGCCGAAGTCACCAGAAAAAGGCCACTCCACAGCGTCCTTTGAAAGTTGCGAATATGTGCATTCATACGGCGACAAGTGGACATGGCCTTCCCAGATACTCCTTATTTATCGAGAATGGATTTAATCATTGTGCTCGCTTTTTAAGTTTTGGGTCTCTTCTGATATGCATGGGAGCAATGCTTGAAGAACCGAAATGCATGTGTATGACAAAATACATGATTATGAAATACCATTTCAATAATTTTAAATACTGCCTAGGAAAGCTTCGGTAAAGTTTAGAAAAGATTCTTTGTTAAGGTGCACTAACTCGAAAGTAGGCTAGGTCCTAGCTGCTGACAAGACTTGTAAAAAAGAAATTTACAAGGAAAAGTGTTCGACATGAAAAAACGTGCGAATGACAAAATTTTACATAATGTTACAAAAAAAAGGTAGTCATCATGTCACCATATTGCTAGGTACACGTCTTGACAAATCGATAATTGACTGAGTTAGAGTAATATGCCCTTTTTCAAGACATATCAATACATTCTAGGTGACATTTATCCAACTTTTAAACTAACATTTTCTCTTAGCTGTACTCTTTTATACAAATTGATTTTTCGGATGCGTTACCCATCCAGACTACCCAACCGAATCATTTTATTTTGTATGGCTCTTTATATGAGACGTCAATAATGCACGTTTTCGCTAGCATAAAAAAAGCTATTTTCTACATGGCATATACCCTGCCAAAGCTTAAAATGTGGTTAAAAAGCGTTTTGAGCTTTAATAATACCCACACATAATGGATAGTATCCGGAGTAGGTCAGCAGCGAGAAAGCCAGTTTCGTCAGTAATGTCTTCCAAGGACCCACTCCATGGTCTTGCTTCTTATGATCGACTGGGTGTGAACACTTTTTCTAGACTCAAGATCACGACATCGTCTTTCGGCTACGAAAGCTCCCGATTGGGGCTTCATAGATGGTAGTGTGCGAAAGGTTCAAGCAAGCGATATAGACTTTTTAAAATAAGGAAGACATAGTACGCTGGCGACTTGTTCTGCAAGAAAACAATTATTTACTTTGAGTTTCTTCTAACAGACCACACGCCCCAGGATCATATCCTGACACCCCCTTTGTGTACGGACCGACCAAAACTACGCTTGATAGTGCCAGGGATTCACAATACGGCAGAGCACTCGTCGCGAGCTCTGAATCAGCTGACTCTGGTTGTGCTGCATGAAGAATAGAAAGACAATGCTAAACTTCACACAGAGGACTCGACGATTGTCAGATAATAAACACTAGCTGTGATCTATCTAGCATAAACCGAAAGCATCCAGCATTACGCAAGATGACATCGACAGCCGGGGAGCTCGCGGCACTCCGAAGATAAAAGCACAGAATTGATCGAGACATTCCTCTAAAATAAGTAAATCTTTACTGATTGGAAACTGGTTCTGCTTTGTTTTAGAACAGCTCTGCGTCGTCAGCAGCATGCAACTGTGCCTTCAACTCAAGTTTATTCAAGTTGATTCATTATAGACATTATTAGTTTACAAAAAAGACTGTACAAGATTGGTTATACTCAAGGAGCGCCAAAGTTAAAAACACCAGCATTGCTATAACCTACTGTCTTATGGTAAAATATACTACGCAATGCTTCGTTATGCTAGCGCGCCTGCGTAGACGACTGAAAGTGTTGCGTAGAGTTGTTACTCCGGAACTAGAATGAATCCAGAATCATTCCATTATTTTGAGACCCCCAAACAAACTGAAAATAAAAGGAAGGAGAATGCTTGGAGAAGTGGAATCGAATTATAATTCAGCGTTTTTTGCACGGAATAGAATCGGAATGAAGCAACGCCTTTTCCCGAAAATGGAGCACATTTTCGTCTACGCGCTCTTTTACAAACTCCAAACATTTGTAAGTCAGAGCCTCGAATTTAACAATAAAGCACTGTTCCTAAAATAGCTTGGCTTATTACAAGCACGGTAGATTTATATAAGCAACGTGCCAAATACGATTCTCGCCTTAAATAAACTGTGTTGCTCCGAACTTCAAATATTTTCGCGTAACCGCGGTTCAACGTCGTTTATATTCGTCGTGCGTGACTATCACGGTGGCCTACCTCCTACCCCCCCCCCTCCTCTCCACGTGTTTTGTTTTTTTGTAACCTCGGTGGCGCCCGGCCTGCCTGCTCATATCTCCCCACCTTTCACTTCTTTGTTTTTGCTTCTGTCACCGTCAGGGACTTGAACGCTAATTCGGAATAGCGCTCCCCTGAAAGTGATACTCATTGACGCTGGCGCGATGCTTGTGTTCACTGCAATCTTTCGTCACGGCACCCCTTTCCTCCCTATCTCAATCCACTGAGCAGTAAGTAGTGAGCTCGCATACGAATGCTGGTGCGCTGAAATAGGTGTCAGTCGGTGTTAGTATAAACGTGAAAGTAATGCTGAGGTTGAGCAAAGAGAACCGTGAATCGGCGAAACACATGTAGAGTTCACTGCGACTCACTCACGAAATGATACGCTTCGCGCTTTAAGCTCACTGGCGCTTTTAGTCACCAAATATTTTACTCAAGAGGACTCGGTCGAACCCAGACGAACTATTTTTTTTCTCAACCGAGCTCACCGGGACTCAAGCTGACCAAAATATTCCTCATTCAGACCCACTGATGACTCATGGCTCTATCTGAGTCTGGGCGAGTCAGTGGATGCATGCCTACAAAAACAATTGGTTCCAAATCTACATGTTACACCATAAATGTATTCTAAAGGCGATTGACTTGCGTCTGGAGAGAGCGAACAAAACGTTTATTTGATGTACTGCGCAAGATAATCGGTGAAGGGTATTCTGGAGACGCTGCGTTAGAGTGCCTCGAGGGTGTAGCGGAGGCAAACGAGTGCATCGAGGCAAGGCACGTTAGACACAAGCGCCATCTGGCAGTTATCTTCGAAAACGAAGGCGTGCAGCCCGCGGGGAAAGTTGCGCGCCGATCGCGGAGGTGATAAGGTGTAGAACGCAAGGCGACGGGCAGGTGCCACCTCCGTCATGTCGTACGAAAGTGATGGAAACAATTTTTTGAGCATAACGTTGCACTGTCAGCGCAGTGCCCTAAAACACTACATTCCTTAGAGTTACTTTTGCGTGCCTCTCTAGTATAATGGAAGACGTACAAAACTTCGAAGTGTTGTTATGGTGCCTCATATATGCGCAATAATTGCTTTTTAATTGACAATCGCACAACTATGAACGCTAAACCTTGAGCAATATTGGTGGGTGCTGCGAATGCGATTGGCCGTTCGATGCCGTTTGAGGTATCGTTAGGGCGGACAAACACACAAACGTACAGACAGACAGACAAACAGACAGACAGACAGACAGACAGACAGACAGACCAAAACTTTTCCGTTGAAGGTCCCCAAGAAAGGCTATGTCTTTAAAATTTTGGTACCTAAATTCCACCCTCGCGTTACAATCACCTACCTTCAATCACATTGGGGGACCCTAAAGCTTCGCTTTAAGAGTTGAACGTTATAGTGCAATGCGACCCCTAGTGCGCCCTTCAACCGCTAAGATAGATAGATAGTATATTTTATTCGGGTCCAGAAGAATCTTCACCCCGTTTTATAGCGGCAAGACTGTGGGCCGCTCCCACGTTGGGACAGGGAGGCCAAGCCTTACCGCCACATCGTGGGCCTTCTGGACAGCCCGGAGTTGGTCAAACCAGTTGTGGCCCGTGAGGAAAGCAGAGAAGGCTTCCGCCGTCAAGCCGTGGATTGTGTGGTGCTGCAAAGAGGGCTAAGTGCATATTTATTATTATGTCTTGTTACATACACACACGAACGCACGTATAGAGTAGATCGTACCAGTGTGCGCCCGTGAATGATACGTACAGGTTTTTGATCTAAAGCAAGAGTCGCATGGCCTCCAAGATACACGCCGCGCACTCGCCATCTTGGAGGTCATTGGCTGACAATGCCTCACAGATGGCAACACATTATCTAGCGTTTGCTGTTTGCTTGATCAACGCCTCTGGAAAGACATTATACGTTTGTCGCAAGATGGACAAAGTGGCCCATTTTTAGAGCTGTTTGAAAGTTTCTCTGTGTTTTTAGCGGCGATGCCTGCTCTATCGCGGCCTTTTTCGACGTAGTTTGAGGCTTTCTGAATGCGGCTACAAATCTTCGAATGGGCTAATTTTTTGTCGTGACATCTCTCGAACAAAATGCATTAAAGGGACCCTGAAACACTTTTTTCAAGTACCCATGGAATGAATTCGCTATAAGAGCTTATTGACTTGCGAATTCAACGCCGCAAGCTTCGGAGGGTCCAGTCCGAGTGGAATTACAAAGGTTTGTCGCATGCTGCAATTGCGTTATCTATTCTCTTGTCCTGATGAAAGCGATGGAAGCTAAGCAGGGCGGGGTGGCAGGGGGAAAGAACTACATCACCTGTGCCTCGTGACCAAGAGCACTTTTTTCCCTTCGATTTCGCGGCTTTTTGACTGCGATCGCGCGCGTACGCATGGACAAGTAGCGGCCTCCCGCGGCGATCTCTGCAGCAATCTTTCTCACTCACGGACGATTTTTCGCTCACAACCAATGGCGCCGACACCGACGGCATAATTTCTGCGACACAAGCTCTCTAACGCTATCGCGTTAATATAAGCCTACTGATACAACTGTGGCGTGACCCGCAGTAAAACGAACGCGTATTCGGAAAAGTACTTCTCTAAGCTGTGGTGAGTGTTGGAGCTGGCGCGATGCTTGTGTTTACTACAAGTATTCCTATACCTTATCAAAGTAGGCAATTAAAGTGGTTGGTGATTCATGACCGATGTATACTGCGTGATAGAAAACACGGACAAGAAGCGGACAAAAATAAATGCAATTTCAGGTGTCTTCGCATGAAGCTCCACGGTATATGTCACCAAGTTACTATCCCTCGACATGGGATGCATGTTTTGCGTTCTTTTACAGTTCTCATTGCATCCCAAGACATCAGCTTGATGGGATGTTCTTTCTGAATTCGATAGAACTGTAAAGATGCATTTCCTACGTTGAGCGATTGCAGGAAATAAATTAACTGGCCGGCCCATTCCTGGAGTGATCATGGAGTGTGTTTTTCTTTCATTCCGAGGGATTGAAAGGAATAGAACGTCAAGTTTCGATTCCCCGGAATGGAATTGAAATGGATTGAAGAGGCCCTTTCCAGAACATTTCTGGCAAACGATTACAATGGGGATTGAGGGAACGCAGTCAACATTCATTTTATTTTGCCAATATTTTTTATATTTTACTTTGCTGCGCATTGTCTCTGTCATACTGTTTCTTCTTTTGTCTCTCTGTACGCGATTTCTATACCGCACCAGCGAGATTCGCAGTTTTCTGCGAGTGAAGCAGAAGACGAATAGGATAACGATGAAGAACAGGCGAAGAGAGCACGTGTCGGCTCAAGATGACGATCATTTCTTTTCATGCGTCGAGGGCAAACAGCGACCTAAACAGATCTGCTGTTCAAACCAAAGTTTTCCCATATAGCTGTGAAGTCGACTTCCTTGTGGTATTGTGAAGCAAGACCACGGCGAGATCAGAAGTTCTACTTTTGTTAGAATCTCTAAATCGAAAATACGATATCGAAATCGCACATTATTTTTTTTATTTGACATCAACCTTGGTCTCTGGCATAATGCATACATATTGAAACATGCAGAGAGTGGGAATAAATAACGCCGAGCAACTTTGTTTAATTTATTTATTGCAAAAACCAAGTCCGACGACCAACCTGGCTGTACATTTCTGAGATAAGTTTGGCATGTAGGCTGCATATCATTGGAATCGTGCCCACTAGCGCCTGCGTTGGACGAATATTTGAATTTCAAAAATATTGAAGGCTTTACACGTGTAATGATGCTCCCGACTGTCCTCGCTCGCTAGGTTTCATGCCGACCGGTTGTGCCCTCGCGATCTCCGACGACAACGCAGCTCTGGCCGACTGGCTCACCCTACGCCATCTCCTGACGCCGACAAGAGCTCTCGCCGAGTGGTTCCCCATCCTCAGACTCCCGCAACCATGTCCACCTTTCCTATCTCTTCTTCCATCGTTTTCTGTAGTTCGCTGTCTCTGCACCTCGCTCTCTTCCCCTCCATCTCTTCAAATTTTAATACAATCTTTTTAATTTCTCGTTTACCCCCAGCCCTCGTGAGCTACTGTTGAGTTGTCGCACTGTGATGCTGACAGTTACGGGGCTCACTTTTCTTTTCACTTAAGAATCACATCTCTCCCGACTGTCATTTTACTCACAGAACTCGATGCGAAAACGAAGTTGTGATAAGAGCATCGAACATTCCTAACATGAAAGAGGATTTGCGATAATTATTGCAGTAGACATGCAGCCACGACAACAATAGCAAATAAATGCGAGCCGGTAGAGGTAAACAGTGCAGAAAAACACACGCACAAGGAGACATTCGATTAAAGTTCACCCTTTGCCAACTTCTCCATGTTTCCATTTGCACTGTTGGACTTAGTAAACGGGTATTTATGTCGCCGTTCTGGGTAATGCAAGCATTGAAGAGATCTTTGTTTTCCATTGCTAAAGTAAATAACTTTGTAAGCGCGACAGACAAGTCGCGAAATTGCCGCGCGCTCAGGTTAAACAGGACATATATGTAGAATAAGAGAGTAGGAAATTGCTGCTAGAAATTGTGCAAGTTCAGCGCCTCTCAACTGGTTGCCATTTCCGTTTTACGGTGTCACCCGCAGTAAAACTAGACCGTATAGTTCCTATCTTGCTCGTAGTCCGGTGACCAGAGAAAATTGTTTTTTTTTTCAGTAGCAGCTTATTTTCGTTGCCTTTTAACGTTCACTTGCTCGGCAGCATACTCGCGTTACCGACCATTTTTACGAATGCCCGTTAATGTGCGCAGTTTTCGCTGAGGTATGGAATGAAAGAAAGCAGACGTTTCAGTGTGGTGCAGGTTATTGTTTTGCGACCTTCACAGCAGCCATTACTTCTTCGCTAGCTGAAACATTTGCATCGTTAGCAGTGTGGCAGGACTATGGGATCAAGAGAGCGACGCCTGAATTAGAGTAGCGCTTATGAAAACTGAGGTAAAAGAAAGATACGTCGACCAAAGGAGTGCATAGCTTCAAACAATGTTTACTTGGCAACACATATAATTATATACTAATCGCAAAGGTCTGATGCAGCGCGTGCATAGAAGAACCGGGTATTCAAAACTCTTCGTGCTATGAAGAGAACAAAAATGACACTAGTTAGCAAAGCATCACGTGAACGAATCAAGCATTGACACCGAACGATGTTTTAGCGAAATGAGACCAACATAACCTTATTATCCAAATAGCCATCTCTATTGAAATTCAATAACGCGATACGTTGTGTGAGATTGAGGAGGGAGGTAAAATTCAACTTTCGTGCAGACGTTACAAAGAAAGTACGATATTTTATTGCATAATTATAGATACTTCAGCCTATTAAGGCTTTGGCTGGAGTGGAAGCATGCGTAAAATCATAGAGATGAGAGATTTCCAGGTAATAAATATTGAGATTAGACATTTGGCACATACCTTAACGAACTACACTTCTTTACACACTTGTCTTGTATCCAAATATTTGTTTTGCCTCTTTTATTGTGATGGAAGTGATATGAACACTCTCGGCTGAATTTCGCCGCCATCATTGTCGTCATGCACCGTACATGTATACGTATCTATATATATATTTAAACGCAAGAGAAAAAGTCCCAGAAAAAGCTTCGACGTGCGGAATCAAACGTGCGACCTCCGCATTATTAATGTGAGGCGCTAACCTCTGAGCCACCGAAAGGTTTCTTCTTTCTTTGTTGCCTCTTTGACTACAGGTCATGTTAACCTGACAATCACACATCACATGCGTTTCATGTGTGTTAACGCATCAAACAAACATGCGTTAAGACACAGTCTTCATCACAGCCAGTAGTCTTATACACATCATGCAATTTTATAACAGCTTCCACGAAACCCTCATGAACAGATAGAACTCTCACATTACAGTGTCTGTACGATAACATACTACGACAAACGGAATGAAGACCAAGTAAGAAAATGAAGCCCAAATGTTGCACAGAACTATGACAAGGCAAAAAAAAAAGACGGATTCCATATGGAGTAAGGAGGAAGAATAAACTTTATTATAAGAAAACAGCAGGTTTAGGTGATTGAGATCGCTAACTGCTACCGGTGACATAGGTGCCCACGTCGGCTTTCAATTCAACAGTCATATAGATTCAGGCATATGGAGTAAGAGGCAAAACTTTTTTTAAAGTCCTCTGTAAAATTTCCAAAAGAAAATGGCATTCTTACAATATAAGTACATGTTCAATGGTCTCAGGTTTGTTACACAGGAGACAGCTGCTTCTTCATAATACATACATCCCTCTCTCTTCAAGCCACGTTTTCACTGGCATGATGAATGACGAACATATGTGACTGACCCTAACGTGGAAATCATGATATGCATGTCTTTATTTTCATGTAATGAATAGTCATGACTACGCGCCACGCTCATGGTGCGCTCGTGGTCGTTTTGCCTGTTTCAAATTTCGTATTACGGAACGTCAATGAATGACGAAGGTGCATACATGACTGGTGCAAACATGATAATACTGAGATGTGTGTTATGTAACAACATGACTACAATGCCACGCTCTTGGTGCGCTCGCGTATGTTTTGCTATCTCCACATACACCAAATTTGGTATCACGTGACGTAAGTAGATGACGAAAGTAAATGGCACGTCCAAAAATGACAATGTTCATATGCGTGTCATGCAAGATATGACCACATGCTACGCTTATAGCGCGCTGGCGGCCGTTTCACTAGTTCCACATATACCAAATTTGATATCGTATGACGTGAATAGATGACAAAGGTAAGTGACACGTCCAAACACGATAATTATGATATGCGTGGCATGTAAAACATGACTACATGCTACGCTCATAGCGTGTTCACGGCCGTTTTGCTAGCTTCACATATCACGTCACGTGATACTGATATTGCTATCACGTGACGCGAATAGATGACGAAGGTAAATGACACAACCCAACAATGTAATCTTGGTGTGTGAGCCATGTAAGACATAATTAATTTCCACCTCGTAACGTTGTGCTGATTTTAAAGTGACAGATCACCTTCCCCATTCGTGCTTCGCATATCATTTATTCCCACAGTACATAGGATCTGCCATTTTTCGTACGCTACTCATTCGACGTTATACGTTATTATAACAACCTGCTCAACTAGGCGCAGTTATGAAATGAAAGTGACACGTGCTTGAGCCTTCAATGCTGCCAGTTCTTTTTTTTTACTTTGTCCAATGGTATTGAAATACAATGCATCGACTGGCCCAGCTGCCCCGCCGCGTTGGTCTAGTGGCTAAGGTACTCGGCTGCTGACCCGCAGGTCGCGGGTTCAAATCCCGGCTGAGGCGGCTGCATTTCCGATGGAGGCGGAAATGGTGTAAGCCCGTGTGCTCAGATTTGGGTGCACGTTAAAGAACCCCAGGTGGTCGAAATTTCCGGAGCCCTCCACTACGGCGTCTCTCATATACATATGGTGGTTTTGGGACGTTAAACCCCACATATCAATCAATTAATCGACTGGCCCAGCTAACTGCGGAGGAATGTTTTCAGGTTTGCCGTGTTTCTGAAATGTAATACTGGTTACAGTAGTTACAACTGGCACTGAAAATGCAGTAGCGAAGTGGGAGAACGCTTAGCACTGATTTATTGCATTCCACTCTAAAGCAATTAGGAATTCATGCACAACAGTGTAATATGCAGGTAGTTTTATAATTTAGTCGGCGTTTTAAACCTGTGATAAGCAGTATGCAAAACAGTAAAAAAATGTATGCAAGTGTGCGTTTTTGTTACTTCTTTCGCAAATGTCACACAACGTTGAAGCTTAAATTTGCAGTACCTGGCTACCTCCTTCAACGTTTAGAGGTTTTGAGAAGGTTTGAGTGATATTACCACAAAGAACAATAAAAGATTGTTCCATTACCTGACCAAATATACTATATTTATGCGTCCGTCATCATTTTATATACACAGAGCATGGGATGTTGAATACTGCCGTGGTGATATTGCAGACTTTCTGTTCTGTGGAAGACTCCCTCCGGCAAAAGAATTGAAAATGAAGGCCTGGGCAAGACGCCATAAGCACGAATCACGAAATGGGCTCACTATTATTTTCGTGCTTGATTTGTTGGTTGTGCTTTATGTGCTGGCCTCAGAGCGATGATCAAGAATTGAAGTAAATGGCTAAAAATCAATGCAAATACACTAAACGTACAAAGTGGCATGGCCCGAGATGGATTGGTGCGGGATGCCACGTGTATATCAAATAGGTGGTAGTGCTTATTGATGAGGGGAAGGGAGCCGATGTTCGCTTCTCGATGCAACCTACCGCAGCCAAGCATCAAAGCCCTACTTCGAAAAGCCGGGCCTGCTCTGCGGGAAAACCACATACAGTAAGTAGTTCTTCTGGGTGCGATGACCACGTAAAGTGCGGTGATGCGGTGTATGTAGTTTTCACCACAAAGCTTCCCGATGTGCCTGAAGAGTTGCAAGTAGCGACGCTCTTCGCTAAGCACATATTACTATATGAATTGGAGAGTGCCCCCCTATGGAAGAGTATGATGATGATGCTGATGTGGGTTTTTAAGGCGCAAGGATTACGCTTGGCCAAAAAGCGCCACGAACAATGATGAGAAAAGAGTAACGATACGTTTTTGAAATATGAATATGATATGAACAATGACATAGTAACATGGCTGTAATGGGGCCCAAAATTCCACGCCGTGAGCCGGATTAAATTCAAAAGTGTTAAAATGATGGGGCTGACGTGAAATGTGTGTAGCAGGAATAAACGGCAGTGTTTGTGGTTCGGACCACCGCAGCTGCACCCTCTGTACGGAGGTCGCGCTACGCATTACCTAGAAATATGGAGTGAAAAACATGTATATCTTTAAAACATGAACAATGATTGGGGAGTAAAAAGCGCATCCTTACCGATGAGCATCACGGGATGTAGTGAGAGCAGTTGTCAGGAAAGAAGGAAGGAAGGAAGCAACAAAAGGAAGAAGGTAGGGAGGTTAACCAGAAAAACATCCGGTTGGCTAACGTACACTGGGTGATTAGGGAAGGGGACAAGAAAGATGAAAAGAGGGAAGTGAGGGAAAAGAGGGAAAAGAACAAAAGAGAGAATGACAGTAATTTCACTGCAGCGTGTAGAACTCCACCGCATGTCAGAGGCGTTCATACAAGCCCGTCTTTCTCAGGAAACACAGCAAAGCTTTCACTGGCTTTTGGGCTTTTGAGGGATGTGGACGTAGCTGTAATAGCACCTGCACAGAAAGAGGCTGATCATCCAGTCAGCCGTATTGCGTTGGCAAGTGCTTCTCTGTCTGAGGCAAATCGAGGACAGCGGCGCAGCAGGTGCTCGATATTTTCATCGGGGCCGCGAATATCGCATGCCACGCTGTCAGTCATTCCAATTTACGTAGTATAAACTCTCGTGAAAGCAACTCCCAGCCAAAGGTGATATAGAAGCAAAGCTTCACGTCGATGTAGGCTGGGTGGAGGCCGGAGTTGTAGTGAAGGGTCAAGCTCGTGCAGTATTGTACGTCGTATGGTTGGTGTCTTCTACTCAGTCAGTGTAAGACTGCGGGCCAGTTGATGAATCTGTCTCACCACGTCCGCTCTTGAAAGCGGAATCGACACGCTGTTTGTTTCTTCATGTGACGTGCGAGCAGCATGATTTGCAAAATGATATCCGCTTATACCACAATTCCCAGGTAAACAGTGAAAGACGATGTCGGGGCCTTTTTGCATTAGGAGGTGGTGAAGTTTCATGGTTTGGTAGGTCAATTGGTCATGGCATCCGCGTCGGAGAACTGACAGCAGGCACTGTAATGCTGGTTTACTGTAACGCCATTTACTTGGTCTGTCTTCAGAATTGATGAGTTCCAGTGCGCTGAGCAGAGCCTAGAGTTCTGTTGTCGTGGACATAGTCGCATGTGAAGTCTTAAAACACCGAGTGACCCCTTGTGATGGTATAACCACTGCTCCAACTGAACTAGTCGGTGTAGTCGAGCCATCCATGTGAGCGTGCCCGTGGTTACTGTAGATTTGTTGTAGTAGGAATAGACTCAGTTGTTTCCGGGCATGTGTCGGTAAGTCCGATTTTTTCCGCATTCCTGGAATCACTAAGTGAACTCGCGGCCGACTCAAGCTGCAAGAAGAAGCAGTGGCTTTGATGCAAGTGCATACGCCTTAGTAAACAATGAACGATGCTTGCAGACCGTACGTCATGCGGGGCTTTTCAGCAGCGAGGCTCAACAGGTGGTGGGTAGGGGTCCTGTTATAAGGCCTGAGGTGCAAGCGCATTGTCTCGGTAATAATGTACGTCTTTATTCAGTGACCTTGAGTGATAGCAATGGTTTCAGCCGTTAAAGTACTGCGGGGTAATCCAAAGCATATCATAAGTGATTGGGCTTGAATGCTCCTAGTTGCGCGCAGGTTGGTCTTGCCGGTGTTAGATATAGCAGGTAAGCTGTACCGTGAGAATCCTATAAACAGCACTCTGTACAGTTGTAGCATGGATGGTATGGGCACTCGCCGATTCTTTCCTACAAGGAATTTGAACATGTGAGATGCTGCGATCAGCCGCTTCATCACATAATTCACGTGTGGAGTCCACGACAGGTTTCTGTCTATCATGACTCCCAAGATCCTGTGCCTTCTGCTGAACGATATGTGTTCTTTATTAATCGATCTACAGTAAGCAGACATTGGTTTCAGCGAGAACGCTACCACTGCACATTTACCGCAGGACACCTCGAGACCTTGTTTACGAAGGTCAGTATAGACAATAAAATATGCCTTTTTTCTAAGAGCTTCTAAATCACTACAATGGAGGAGGATCTAGAGAACCGTAAGTGGATATCCACCTCTCTCACTGATGAGTTGGTCACCGCCAGACAAAACGTATGAATGTGTACAGTATGTGTGTCGTGTCTGTGACCTGGTAAGGGAAATATAAATTTCGTTGGTAACAATTGTTTCATAAAGTTTGCACACACTGTGTGGCCTCTTAGCCATTGGCTATAGACCTGTGGCTAGTGACTGCAGATGGGTTGGCGTCATAGTGGGGGGTACTGGTAGCGTGTTGAAAATTCGCTGCTCCTCGGTTTCGAGGCAGTGAATGAGGATGTCTCTGCGTTGCTCCGGTGAAATTCGGTAGCTCCAGGAGCAAGCAGGTACGTCTCGAACATGCGCTGCCATTGCTCCCAAGGCACGACTGCATCACCGGGGCAGAGCAGGAAGGGCGGTGGCGGAGCCAAGCCGGAACAGCTCATGGTAGGTGGGGCCGGTCACACTGGCGAAAAACGGACCTGCGGAGTGGGGCACAGAAGCGATTACGAGGCAGTTTACCTCGTCGCCATTGTAGTGTCTGAAGAAGAACTACGAACAGTCGGAAACATCGGCTCGAATCCTCGTTTATTCTCAAGGACTCAAACATATATACAGGACAGAGACTCATACATATCGCCCCCTCTCGGTTAAGATGAACAGAACGAAACTCAAACTAAAATGACATCACAACATTAGTGCGCTCAATTTTCTTGAGACAGTACTTACTACCAGGGTTCGATGCAGGATGGCCCAAGCTTCTCGGCAGACAAGTTTGCTCTGAGCTTACTCTGCAGTGGCCATGGCATGAAGACAGTGCGGAGCGCGTGAGAGCAGCGTTGATCAAAATGGCTACGAAGAACGCGCGTGGCTTTGTATATACATGTGGGACTATACACCTTTTCACAGGAAGGACAAAAAACACCGCCATGGTGGGCTGTGCTCGGGAGTACAAAGGCTAAGGGCGCAGCGTTGCCAGTGCATTTTCGAGGGGACGCGACAATTTTCACAGCCCAAAGAGGGCTATGGCGGCACCCAGGAAAGCGTTTATGAAAAGGTGAATAGGAGGCGTTGGTGAGACATTTCCGGCAATTATCAAAAAAAAAACGCCGCATGCGATCACGTCAGTGCCACCACTAACTCAACATTTTAGCAATGCAGAGACGTAACCATGATTGTCGTGCTGTCTTTTTGCCAACTCAACATGCGCCTCCCACAGGCATGTTCATGGGCGTTTGTCTTCTTTCAGACAGGTTCTTTCGTTCCACCTGCAGCATGAAAATTCCCACGCTCGAAGGCAGCAAGGGTGCACACGCAGCACACTTGAGCTCCTTGTTTCGCTCCTGTCAAATAATGCAGATAAATATAAGGACAGGTTGCCACTAGGAGCGCTCGCATCATGGTGGGAATAAGGTCCCTAGATGAAACAAGTTTCCAAGGTAGCGACACCCTCCCTTTTCCTCCTCGCTTATTTGCCTGAAGCGCCCCCTAGAAGGTTTAAAACTTTCATCCAAAAGCGAATGTTTGGGTTCTGTTGCTACGGTGAATAGATGTAAATGAAACAAATGGAACGAAATAAGACGTAGAATAAACAGTTACCTTTATGAACATAAACGGCACAACACAAGAGCAAGCGGGATGTGCGTCACTCAACCGGCAACGTTGTGCAGTTCTATACTTTACACCACTAGCCATGGCGTCTCGCGTAGTACATTTTAGTTCCACGGCCGCGGTATTTCGTCCAGTTCTAACTAGTCCACTTCTCAGATTGTGTTTTGTTCCTGCTGTGACACAGTGAACGTGCTTCTTGCTAGGATCCTGTAAGTGGCCACAGGGCGTGACGTTGTGATGATTGATTACAACCGGCTTGTGCACACGCAAGAAAAAAAAACTACGACCAGACTGGTACGAACACTCGTCCAGCAGCACTGCGATGACGTTTTTTTTAAATGTGCCCATTTGGACAATCGTGATGCCAAGTGATTCTGATGCGGTGATGGGAACTTCCTGAAAATGAGAGTTCTACTGGTGAAGTGTCTCGAAGCAGCGCGTTTCGGCTCAAGCGGGAACTGGTCAAGAGTGAAATGTTTCTGAAGGTGCGTTGATTACAACCTACAGCTGCTCTGTATACCGTATACGTGCATACCCACATGTATTTGTACCACCTGGCAAGCACTAGACACGCATTAGACGCGCGTCTGGCGTTTCAATAAAAACCGACAAGTGAACTCGCTTCGCAGATCCGCGTCGACATACGTTGACGGAGTTGCACGAAAGCATTCGCGTGAAAATGGTTCATAGTTGCACCTCATGGTGCGCTTCTTCTCGGAAAGCACGAGGTAAGTTGAAGAGAGCGAAACCATTTTCTGTTGTTTACGGCAACGCAGCATTGCTGAGAAACGCAGATGTTGCATTGAACGAGCATGGCGAAACAATCTTGGTCGACTTAGCGCACACCGAAACGCTCCTCCTCTTCAGTTTATGTTCTGGCTACGATTTTGTCTTTGGTCACGGCGAGAATCCGGCTGGAGCCATATGCGCATGCGTACTCGTTTTGAACTTTTGCATAATAATAAATAACACCACCAGCCATTTGCAAGATCACGTGCAAGTAATGCACCAATTACAGACGCGGATGGCAGAGAAAAAGAGGAGTAATCGAGAGAGTGAGGAGGACGGCTCGAGAACAATGAGTGACGCTACCTTGTTTCATCTAGGGACCTTAGGTGGGAACGCGATTGTGATCGGCAACGTCGCGAGAGCGGTGAAATTGAATGCGAAACGTTGTAGCCGCGTGGTGATATCACTTTTACTTCTGCGTACGTGTGTGTATAGTATGCGCGATAAAGCTGATAGGTAAATCGTGCCGCTGGACGTGAGTACTGCTACTCGGAAAGAGCAAATGTGGTGGGTGTACCTGATCTCCGCCGCAGGCGTCTGTCAATCAAAGAGATTGACGCGTGAACTCGGATACAAAGTTGTTGATTCTGAGAAGACCTGAGTTCACATCGGGACTGTGGTGGTGCTGGTGTGACTGTTAAGAGTTTGATGCATCGAACGCTAAGCGGCAGCTTCTTTGTATATAAAATAATTTGGTGTGCCACAGAGGAGCATATCATAACCTGGCTTCTTGCAGCTTTTCAAGTTGGTCGTCCACTCATGTGCGTGATCGACTTTGAAATGAAGACCGAAGTCAGTTCTGTCTCAAGTTTGATTGAACTAATTGACTGACGCTTAGTTGGACGTGGAAATGCAGGCCCGTGTGCTCAGATCTGAGTGCACGTTAAGGAACCTCAGGTGTTCGTACTTCCGGAGCCCTTCATTACGCCGTCTCTCATAATCTCATGGTGGTTTCGGTACGGTAAACCCCACATATCAATCAATAAACTGAGGCTTGATGACCATTACACTGAGCTGTCTTGTCTTCATTGATAAGGGCCAAATAAGAATGCAATCATCTCGGGGGCAATCAGCAAAGCAAGGTTCAGTATGAAGCTGTTAAACGTAGTCCTGATTAGCAGCATACTATTTGTCATATGAATAGTAGGGGCTAATTAGCATGGTTCTACCTAGCATGCCTATAATTAACATCGCGTTCATTAGCACACTTTAGTTAGCTCATCAACTAGCATGCATTAGTTAGTCCGGTTCTAGATTTACATGTCTTCATCAGCACGGCCTTTTTAAGATGTGGCGTGATTACCTGGGCCAAATCACGACCTGGCGTTATTAGCTTGGCCATATCAAGTCCTCGCCTAACCAGCGAGGTATACCGTTCAACCAAATAGCTAACTAGCCAGCCGCACGGGCTCAGGTGCTACAAAGGGATCGCAACAAAGACAACGCCCACCGGCCAGGTAGGTAGGTAATCAACTTTATTGATTCACGAAGGAATCATTTGAGGGGGGGTGTGGTTGGGGAAGTGGATCAGGATGACGACGAGCCCTCGGGCCGCTCTAGGTGGCCGGACACTGCTGTGCTTCGGCGACCCTTCTGGCCCAGCTCACTGTCCGCAGCTGTAAACCCGGTTGCGAGCTGCGCAGAGCAGCCTCCCATCGCTCCTGGTGTTCTGACCCTTGCCACGGAGGCTTGGGTTTGTTTGGGCAATTCAGAAATATGTGCTGGAAGTCGGCTCTGGTGCTAGGACATAAGTTGCAATGAGGCGAGGTTTCGCCATGTGTAAAAAGGGAGAGAAGAAAAGGAGTCGTTACTGTGGCCGTTTGAAGTCTGCGCCACAAAGCTTGGTCACTTCTGGAGAGAGATTTATGTGGCGGGGATACGTTAGGCGGGAATTTCGGTAAAATAGCGTGATATCGTGATAGCTGAGGAGTCGATCCCTGGCACTTCGAAGCGAAGGCAGGTCGCTGTGAGCCCGGTTGGCGAGTGCTCGGGCTTGGGTGTGAGCGGCCGTGTTGCCTGGGTGTCCACAGTGCGCAGGGACCCAGAGGAGGGTGATGAGGCGATCAGGCGGAAGAGATGATTCAAGAATTTTAGCAGCCGGAGAATGAATTCGGAAAGTGGCGAAATTACGAATTGCAGTTTTTGAATCAGAAAAAATATACTCAGCGGAGGAGTGAACGATGGCTAAAGCAATTGCCGCCTCCTCTGCTTCCAGAGGATTCTGTCGAATTTGGAAGGGACGCACTAGCGACCAGTTTTTGAAATCCATCTACGACGGCTACCGCGAAAGCTCGATGATCTACATATTCGGCCGCGTCTACATAGACTGCGGGAGAATTAGGAGGGAAGCGCTTCTGAAGGGACTTGGCTCGAGCTTCCCGTCGCGCCCAATTATGTTCTGGGTGAGTATTTTTGGGGAGTGGCGGGAATAATAGGTTGCTGCTAACAGTGACGGGAACTGCGTGCGTGGCCGTGGTGTGACCAGGAACGTTGATTCCAAGTCGGCGCAGGAGTACCTGTCCTGTTTCTGAGAGTGATAGTCTTTGATATTGGCTGAAAAGATGCGCCTCTACAAGCTCTCCCAGAGTGTTGTGCAGCCCCAAGTTGAAGTAGTTTATCCGTGGCTGTTGATTTAGGGAGATGGAGCGCAGTTTTATAGGCATTACGAATGAGTCTGTTAAGTTGCTCGGTCTCCGTAAGTGAGAGATAGAGGTAGGGGATAGAATAGGTAATTCTGCATAGGCAAAAGGCCTGTATGAGGCGGCGTGTGTCTGCTTCCCTCATGCCGCGATGACGATTGGATATGCGCTTAATGAGGGAAGCTGTATTTTGAACTGAGGTGCGGATTAACTTTATGGTGTCAGCGTTCGAGCCATTGTCGGAAATATTAAGGCCTAAAATATTGATTTTATTGACCCTGCGAATAGGGGTGTCATCAAGCATGACTTGAATGTGACATGTATCTTGCTTTTTAAAGTCAATTACTAGGAGTTCCGATTTAGCCGCCGAGCAGGTGAGCCCAATACTGTTGGCGTGTTTAACAACAATGTCAGCGGCCAACTGAAGCTTCGCTTCGATTTCGCCATGGTTGCCAGTATTGACCCAGATGGTGATGTCATCCGCGTACAAGGAGTGATTGATGGAAGAAAGTTTGGCAAGTTCCCGCGCTAGCGGTATGAGAGTAACGTTAAAAAGGAACGGAGACAAAACAGATCCCTGGGGCGTTCCCTTGCTACCTAGCATGAAGGGATCGGTTTTGAAAGTGCCCAAGTGTAGGCAGACGGACCTATTGCTGAGAAAAGGCAGAGACATACCTGTGCGTGCGAGAGCCTATGTTTAGTTCACTAAGAGATTGTAAAATCGAGGAGTGAGAAACATCAAAAGCCTTAGTCAGGTCCAATGCAAGGATGGCTCTGGTGATGTGTGGAAAAGTAGGATTTAGCACGTCCTCCTTAAGCTGCAGCATGACATCCTGAGTGGAGAGTCCCGCTCGGAAGCCGTACATGGTGGAGGGAAATAGTTTTCTTGTTCCATGTAGCGATTAGGACGATTGAGAATTACATGCTCCATCAGTTTTCCTGTACACGAGGTAAGAGAGATCGGTCTCAAATTATTAAGGTCTAACGGCTTATTATGTTTGGGTATGAAAGTCACCTTAGCTGACTTCCATTCCTGGGGCAGCGTGCCCTGCTCCCATTGTTGATTATGTAATCGGTAAGAGCTGCCACTGACTTGGAGTCTAAATTTCAGAGTGTTTTGTTAGTAATTCTATCTAGTCCTGGAGCAGATGTGGTGCGAAGTTTGCTTAGGGCAGCCCAAACTTCCGCCTGTGCAATTGGTGCATCCAAGTCTGCATTGGGAGCTCCATTGTAGGAAGGTAACGATTCTCGCCTTGGGCCAAGGAAATACGTAGTTTTAAGAGCAGATTAAACGTCTTGCCCTTGTTTTTCTACTTCAAACAAGAGTTTCGTAATTCGCTTATTACTTTCACATCGCGAGGAGCATGGATCTAACATATGGCGAAGCAGGGACCAAGAGTTCTTCATATGTAGAGTACCGTCGAGCCGGTTACATATCTGGTTCCATTGCTGCGATGAAAGTTCGGCCGCGTGTTCAGTTACAAGCTGGAGTGTTTGTGACACTTTGCGTTTTAGTTTACGATTATATGTTTGCTTGAGCCATCGTTTCTCCAAGCTCTGATAGGCTTCCCATAGGTGGAGTAGCCTGCTGTCTACTGGATCACGGATATGTGCTGCTGGGGCTACTTTTTCGCTAAGAGCTACGTCCTGTTTAAGCTGAGACACCCAGTCTTTGTAGTATTGAATTTCTTTTTTCGGGTTTTGGTCTCGGGTTTCGCGAAATTTATCCTAGTCAACAACATGTTTTAAATGAAACTGTGGACGAAAATTGGCATGGGGCAGTGTAATTGTTAGGATGTAATGATCACTGCCGAGGTTGACCCCACTGTGTGTCCAGTTAGCTTGTCGCACATTTTTAGTGAAAGTAAGGTCAGGGGTGGTATCTCTGCTCACACTGTTGCCAATTCGTGTTGGTAGCATGCAGTCAGTGACTAGAGTGCACCTGTTTCGCTGAATGTATTGAAGAAGGCTGGTGCCCTTCCGAGTGTTTCTCCTGTAACCCCAATCTACGTGCGGGGCACTAAAGTCACCCGTTACAACTATGGGAGCAGAGTCTGCTATTTGAATGGCCCTATCGATTGCTTCAAAAACAGCAGTGAGGCCATCTCTAGGATGAGAATAAATATTCAAAATAAAATATGTGCCTTGTCCTGTACGACGTGGGCGAAGTTCAAGAAGAAGGCAGTCACTGTAAAGATCGGAAAGATCATGCGCTATGAACAATATATTCCTCTGTATATATGTGGTAGCCCATGGGGAGCTAGGATGCGAATGTACAGCCTGATAGCCGAGCAGTTTGCAAGCTTTTAAAGGCTCCTGTACGGAGATGACATCAGGGGCCCGTGTAGACCGCTGTATATAAAGTGAGAGGTTGTCTCTCTTGTTTCTTAATCCACGGCAATTCCATTGCCATATGCAGAGTGAAGAGGGTGAAGATGAGGCAAGGGTGCAGGAAGGGGTTATGGCTGCGAAGGCGCTTGAGAGGGTTGAGATTGTGGGAGAGATTCGAGCCGAGCAACTAACACGTCTAGAATACTCTCTATCTTATTGAAGCGTTCAGCAATTTGCGTAAAGCCTAAATCAACCTTTTGTTTGAGTTCGCGGTGTTCTTTCCGAATTTTTTGACTGGTGCTTTTAAAATCGTCCTCCGAAGACTCGGGTTGCTCTCTCCTTTTCTTTTTTGCTGGCTGTGGAGAGGAATCTATAATATTAGTCCCTGATTTTTCTGCCATATCAGGCTCTATGACAGAGGGGGAGATAGATAGGGGTGGAGAAGACGCGTGTGGGGCAGCTGTAAGTGTACTTAAACGTTCCAGCACCAGAGCCAACTGTTGCTTTAACTCTTGATTCTCTCGCATTAGATGTTCGATAGTCTCCTGAGTTTTAGAATTTTCTTTAGCGTCAGAGAGCATACAACAGGAGCAGGAGGCTTGCTTCGCCCAGCTCACCTTTTCGGGTTTGGTGCTGAAGTCGCGGCTTTGTGATGCACTTCGTCCAGGGCTTTTGTCTTTGCTGCCACGGTTTCGTCCAGGACTCCTGCTTCTGCTGCTACGGTTTCGTTCAGGACTCTTGCTTCTGCTGCTACGATTTCTATTGTCGATGCTTGGAAAAAACTCTTTCTCGAGCTGGAACTCGGGCTGCTCCTGCTGGTGCTCTTGTTACGGCCTTTGTCGTGACCGAGAGAGACGGCTGAAGCCACGCTGAAAGCGTTGCTTGCATGCCCTGTCACCCATCGTGTGAGCGTCCCCACAGATGACGCACTGCGGGGTGCAGGGATAGTCCTCCGGGTGTTTTTGTCCGCAGCTTGAGCAAGTGAGGCGATTTGGCAAAGGACATACATCTCGTCGGTGGCCGACTTGTCTGCAGTTTAGGCACGCTTTCACCTTCGGTCGAAAGTTGAAAACGGCGTAGAGGATGCCAAATATTTTGACTGATGGAGGAAGCTCCTCAGGCATGAAGTGAATGAGCACTGAGCGTGAGGTACGCCCCAGTTAATACAGCCGCTCGTAACTCTACGTCGTTGTATTGGGCCAGATCTACGCCCGCACTCGGACGAAAGACAATCCTGAAGTCATCGACTGGCAACCGTGGCAGCCATTTTAAGCGAGGACGCGCCACAGCTGTGTTGTCGAGCTTTGAGGAAACGCTGGGCGGTGATTCCGTTTTGCGTGCTGGCGTTGCGGCAGCTGACGCCACTTTATGTGACTGCGTTCCTTCAGTTTCTTTTGACTGTTGTCGAGGTGAGCGTTGTCGGGCATTCAGGACTACACTCCACTCTTCTGGGTTGAATTCTGTGGCAGGTAAATCCGTGCCACTCACCATGTATGCCATTGCGTCGCCGAATGAACTTATGCACGTGCGTCGAAGCGCTAGCCGACGCCGGTGCCGGTGGCGTTAGGGCTAACGAGGCGGCGTTGCCCCGCTCAGCAAGAGTTGATGTTTGCAAAGCTCCTCAAGAACGAAGAGGTTTGAGGCACTCACCAGCAGCGTCGGCAACTTGCTGAAGTTCAAGAGAGACCACTGTTGGCACCAAAAAAGCAGTCTTGGTTCAACAAAAACTTCGTAGAATACGGAGCCCATGCGAGGCACACCAGCCTTGCCTGGCCCCCCTAGCGGACTTCCGCCCACCGGCCAAGCAGCGCACTTGAATGTACACGCTTACACGTGGCCTCGCTAGAATGTGCAGACCAACACGTGGCTTCAGACTTAGCTGCGGTTGCGATGTTGTGAGACGTTCGGCTGGTATTGATCTCAGACGCCACCGTGCTAATTATTAATAAACAGACTTAGTGCAGGCAATAAAAGCTTCAAAATAAATTTAAACACCCCTGCTCCTAAAAATTATCACCACGAGAAGTTTCAGACACTTTCATTGCATGGATGCACATCTACACTCACTGGAACGACAAACATGAAATAAGATGCCTCTGGTTTGAAAACACCGCCCAACTTAGTCGACCATTCTTGACGCGATGGCTGGTTCTATCGTAACGAATGAAACGCTGCGTGCTGAGGGGTTGATTTGTCTTTTCGTGCTGTTGCCTTATGCATAATAAGTGTCGTCAGAGCTCGTGAATATCCTGAGTTTTTTGAAACTCGGCCGATCCTGCATAAAGCCCCAAGTCAATCTTTCCTCCCAGTTTACGTCTCAGAATGTTAGAAGCATATTCAAAAAATCTTCGGCGAATTCAGAATGACAACAACCATGCTTAGCGCTTAGGCTGCTTGCGACCATTTATAGATGGCTGAATCTGCAGAACGTAGGGTGCCTCAAGTAGGCTAAAAAATTGCAACTTTTTAAAACCTCCTTGGTGTGTCCAAAGGACGCACTGATGCTGAACACCACGGATAGAGAACTTTTCCCTATGCGCTGTGATGCTTGTTGCCACGTTCGCAAATGCACTCATGAATGCATAAAATATTTCAAACAGGCAACCTTCTTTGTGCTCATGAACTAAGCTGACAGTGCAGTGTATTTATTTCGAAAGTTATTTCTTTATATGGAATGCAGTTCATTGAACGAAGTTTACCTTCTGTAAATAGTTTTCAAAAAAGTACACGTGCGCAATGCAAGTACCTTGACAGCTTTTTTTCATTTGTTTCTCACTATGACAATCGTTGCAGCAGGTGCTCAAATTTTTAACTTAGTTTTTTTTACATTAATAATATTAAAACACTAATAACAAGGCTAATATTAGTAACGTGCGAATATTATTATTATTACTATTATTATAAAATTTTTATAATAATAATAACAATAACAAGCGGTGTTTAACGCCACGGAACCATGATATGAAGGTAAAGGACGCCGAAGTGCAACATCGGGCTTTTAACGTGCACCTGAATTGAAGAACACGGGTATCAAGCATCTTCATCTCCACCGAGAATGCCCCCACTATGGCTGGAATTCGATCCCACCACCTTCATTCAGATCATTAGTAGAGCGCTATAACCACCGTAGTGGTTATAGCGCTCGACTTGAATTTCCTTTAGTTTTTCACTTTTGGGGGCGAAGCTTCCTATGCCACGGGTCGTGCGTTCGCGATGTATGTCTATAGTCGTCGTAGTAGAAGGTAGCCACCTCCACGGCTGGACTAGAGGAGCGGCAGGCGCACACCCTTTTGAATGGAGGAAAAAACCCGCACACGTTAATCTTAAAAAAAAAGATAGTTGATTATGATGAAATAACTAACAGAGACGAGAATTGGTGACTTATTCTTCAATAAAATTTGCCTTGAGTTTGATGCTTACTGAAAAAAAAAAACATTACAAGAAGGACGTACTTTGAGCACTATATATCTGACCAGAAAGGGTTCCCACGTTAAACTCGCTGGGCGTGCGCTGGTCATAACCTCCTTTGTTTTAGCAAGATTTAGCGAGGGTTGGGCCTCAGTGCACGAATGTCGTTTAACTAGTATATTCGCAACTTTCACTACCTAGAGAGGGCGCTGGTGCAAGTTCAACATGGCTGTTGTTTGGGGGATTATGCAGCTGGTGCGCCGGCAGCCGCCACGTGTGTGCCCGTCACTTTGACCTGTGTACTATTTTAGGCTGCAGGCACCGTGTTGTCAAGGCTTTGCTGAGAAGATCGTTGACTCTAGCATGTATTATATCCCTCACTGTGTGTTGAGAAACGCGTGTGCGCCGTAAAATAAAGGAAAAGTAGTTTTGAACGCCGGGTACATCGTCTGCTGTGGTGTACAGCTTTGTGAACGCTGCTCGTGTCACGGCTGAGGAAGACCAAACGGTCGTCCTCGTGCAAAGCAGGAAACCTCGCCTTTGACTGCACGGCATCAGCACAGTGACATACAACATATTTTGTGATTCTTATAGCTCAGCAAGCAAACAATAAAGACTGAATCATTGCTACTACGACTCGCAGTAACTGTCCGACTTCCCAATAACCATAGTGGAAATTGCCAGCGACAAACTATAAAACACCAGCGAGCTGCCAAAATGAGGCCGACGCAACGATGGCATGGGCTGGCTCAACGCCGACTAAATTTCAAGGCCGAAAGGCTGCCTCAGTGACGTCAGAGGTTGGGGGCCCAGTTGCCCAACTGAGCATGCTCAGTAACACTTTTTTTTCCACATCATTTATTCGGTCCAATCTAGCCGCAGCAGCTGCGAGAGCGGGAGCGTTGGTTCTCCTAAAACGTGAACAAAACACACGCTTTCTGCCGCGTTCGCGGCGTAACTGGGCCCCCACCCTCTGACGTCACTGCGGCAGCCTTTCGGCCTTGAAATTTAGTCGGCGTTGGCTAGCTGCGTGGACATCCCCCAAACGACAGTTACGACGGATGCCGCATAGTGACGCCACCATCTATGAAAGTTGCGAATTGGCCATGAGGGCCTCTATCAGAGAGGCCAGCGCTGCGATTGTTTTGACGTCACAGATAGGATGCGTAGTTGTTTAATACGGCAGATAGAGCAAGAGTTACTGTATATGTAACCTTTATGTAGCACAGTTGCGCCAAGGTATGCGATCTTAGGTGCAAAAGTCTTGTAGGAAAGCCACTCACTACCCACGTAAAAGCAGTGCTGGCGCTTCAGAGTACTAAAGTTAATTTGTTTATTTTTTCGCTTTCTTTTTATTTTTATGAAGGCACGAGTGAAATTCGGTTGCTCCAATCACGCCTAGAAGCCTCCAATGCTAGATCTGCTGGCCTTTTACACGCAGCGAGACGCTGATGGAGGAGGGAGCAGCACCTCCATTGAGAGGCGTCCAGCATTTCTGTCGGGTGCGCCCAATGTAGGGCAGCTGCATGCGAGCGCCAGCACGCTAATAAACACTGCGAAACATCGGCATCGTCAGACTTATGGCTTCTCTGCAGTGCATTTGAACTCCTATGGCCACGTGATGGCGCGTGACTAATAGTGTTGCAGGATTCGTCAAACGCCAGGTGATCGGCGCCCGGAAAACAATAGTGCAACTCTGTTACCTATATGCAGCACATACAGTAACTCTAACGGCAGCTTCGCTTTCGCGACACACTTGCATCGTCCCCCATGACTGCACCAGTTTTTAGTCGCAATTTTCCGGTGCAAATTAGACATGAGAGTGCCACCGAAGACAGCAATTCGTAGTTTGCTTGCCCGTATTACCAGAACTTACCATTTATTTAAGCACTGAGCTTCAAAACAAGGGGAAGCAGCACAGCAAAAGTGCAGGAATTGTAGTGTTCTAGCGAAGTCAACCCGGCATCCTATGAGTGACGTCATCACGTAGGTGGCGCATAGTATGTTTTTTATCGCCAATCGCCATGAACTAGAAACGGTGAAAGGGGGGAGTAGGCACGAAGCGCAGGCTGTAAGAAAGTGCGCGAGTGCCACCTCTCATTTAGTTCTTGGAGTGTCCGCTGGATGGCGGTATTTTTATATGCTGAATATATGATGAAAAGATGTGAGATGTCAGTACTAGGAGTGTTCGCTAGATAGACGGACAGATGGATCAACGGACGGATGCATGAATGGACGGGTGCAGGGACAGACGCGCGGACAAACGCAGGTGTTGACGCACGGGTGGATGCACAGACGTACGAACAGATGCACGGAAGGACGCACGAACTAACGGACGGTTGAACGCATGGATGGTCACAGAAATGGTCGTACTGGATGGACACACGGACGGACGCTTCGCCCCACTCATCATCATGCACTCCGTGGATATGCTGTGATGTTTTTTTGGCATTGTCTTGCGATCTCTGCTGGTATATATGCGTGTGTGTATTTAATGTATATATACGTTTACATGCGTTTATTATATATTCACACATATTTTACTGTATATATCTGCAAATTACGTGTCACCCTTGCATGCTCCATTACGGAGCTTTATTTCTTTTCTGTATATCCTAGTACTAATGGATTGTCGCCATGCTGCATTTTCTCTTTCTTCTTTATTTTTCTGATATGCAATACTGTTTTGTATAGGTATTTTAAATATCTATTTAAAGTTATTTCCGCATTACAATAGTGCCCCACGCGGGCACTGTAGATAATGTGAATAAAAGAAATAATGAATAAAGTCAGTAGCCAAGTGCCGTAAGCAGTGGCAGCTGCTATTCATTCGAAAGAAAGAAAGAAACGTATTCTTATTTCATTTACGATGGTTCTCAACGCAGGAAAAACAAAATGAGATGTTATAGAATAAAAAGCTTCTTTTTCTAACAGTACATAGAGTTACAAAGAGATTCCTCCAAAAACACTTGACCCATGTCCGCCATGCATCTAGACATTTACGCTACAAACAGATGCATGTTGTTCGGTGAGGTTGCCAATGTTATTCACTTACTGTAGGAGGGTCAGGGCGCAATAGGCAATTCGAACAGTGCTACTCCCTCCGTATCCTCCACCTGCCAGCTTCCACTGGCGCTGGAAGACCACACTGCTTAGCTGGAACTTGAAAGCAAAACTCTGGGCCATCCATTGAGCATGCCGCGGAGTCTACTTAAACACAAGGCCTCGAAAACACGTCTGCAGTGCGAGCCGAAGCGCATTACAGAATTTCAAAATTATGTTGATCAGGAATTTACCATTCAAATACTACCAAGACTTACTGTTATGGTTGTCTAATTGAAAAATTACCCTGAATCGTTTGCTTTTCTTGTTGAACAGTGAGCTTGCTTTGGCTGTCGGGAAGTTGTGCTCAATCGTAATAGACAAGCATGATTTTAAACCAGGATGCGCTCTCTTCATTTTCTGTGCGGTGAAGCAGATTAACGCATCGGCAACTTATGCTCGGTTAAGCAATACTCCTGAGTTGTGCACGTGCCACAGAAGTTGAGCAAGTACTACTACCCATAGAGCACGTGCGAGTGCCAAACAAAAACACACGTGTGAAAAAGAGAAAAAACTCAAAAGAGAAATGGAGAGAGATAAAAAAGGGATAGAAATTTCAAGACGGAAATAGAGAAAATGTAGAAAAAAAGATATAAAAAATCACCTCGAGATGGCTCTAAAGTGCTCAATGCTTGACGCACAGTGGAGCTGGATGTTTTTAAATTATTGTGCCATTGAAACTATAGGCTGAAACTAGGGTGTTATTTCTTTCATTGAATTCAGCCCTAAAAAAGATACTCCTATCAGAAAGGAACCTTTGCCCCACCGACAGAAGCACGAGCACGTCTTCTTTCGCGTTCGGCTTCTTGAAAGTTGGAATATTCCCACAATGATCCCTTTCCCTCCAGACACCTGGCTCCCTCTTCACTCTGCATACTCGGGGTCCTAGACTTCTCGTCGCCTCTTGGCAGCATTTTACTCGGCTAGCCTGCTTGGCCTGAATCATCGTCGATGCGGTCGCTATCGATCAGCAGCTTGCCGGACTGTTATTGTTCGACTTTACTCACCCTCGCTGTGATGGATTAGACTAGAATTGCGTATTCTAAACTTTTGCTCTGTAAGCGGTTTTCTTTTCATGACTGCGAACACTAATCGGCCACCACAGGTGTCGCAGCCAGTACACATGCTCTTTTGACGAAAACTGAGTGCACGCGCACTAGCGCTCGACAACAGTTGCAGATGCAGCATCAAGGTGATTGGATGGAGTCGGAGTACGTAATGCATGGTAGAAACAGATGCTCGCAGTGCCTACACTGGTGATCAGTGGCGCAATTATGTAAAAGTTCCAAATCTGGACAAAGGCGGTCTCTGCCATTGAGTCGCACGCGATTGGCCCATACAAGCTGTGACGAATGCTGTGACGTTATGAGTGACGGGGACTGTGGTGTCACGTGACTCTTTTTTTTCGGTTTTCGGAGAAAGGGCAAAGGAACGGTCGGAGAGACTGTCCGAAAGCAACCGGATGGATTGAAATGGCTGCAAGGTGGCCTGGATTGGATTGAAATGGAAAAAATGTGCGACTTTTCGGCACCGGGGCACTTAGACAACATGGCGTTGTCTAAGTGACAACATGACACGCTACTTCGCCTTGCCTATGCGGTAGCTTTAACCGAGCAGAGGCGACGACGCAAGGTAAAAGATGCATTTGAAGAGTTCAGCGAAGAAGAGTTCCGGCAATGTTTTCGTCTGTCCAAACGAACAGTGCGTAGCTTGTGCGACGAACTTGACCCTATCATCGGATGCCAGCGAGCCAGTGGCCTTTCCACAGAGAGAAAGGTGTTGTGCGCGCTGCGATTTTTCGCCACCGGTAGCTTCCAGCTGAGCATTGGTCGCGAGGAACACATCGGCATGTCTCAGCCGGCGGTGAGCAACACCATCCACGAGGTGACGGAGGCGATCATTACCGTGTCTTCTAGAAAAAGGGTGGCGGACTTCCTACTGACAACAGCTGCTAAGGATGAGGCAAAGGTGGAGTTTGTGCTACGCGGTTGCATCCCAGGGGTGCTGGCGTGTGCCGATGGCACGTTGGTCGCCATTCGCAAGCCAGAGGGATTCAGACTGGCCGACACGGCGAGCTTCATGTCCAAAAGGGGCTATTATGTCCTGAACGTCATGATCGTAAGTACTGTTAGGATCGTTTATTACTCGCCCTTCGGAGCAATTGTTCAGTTGTGACGCCAAAGCTGGAAAAAGTAATAATGCAACGAATGAAAAAGAACCTGCAGGGAATTGGCTGCGAGCTAGATGGTGGCTCGCAAGGCCTCGGTAATAATAAGTGGCAAGTGTTTTGTGCGTGAGCCAGTTGCCGTTTTTGCACTGGGCATGCATACGCAATTGTATTTTTACGAAGGGGGCTACAATGGCGCCACGCCATTTTCTGTAGCCGTTCTATCTGTGCGAATCCTATTCTTGAACATTGAACGTAGGGGGCCATTTGGCGAACCTAGAAGTGAGAAGAATGTGCTAAGCAGATTGTGCTAAGACGAAAGTCCGCACACTGCACAATACCCGAGTGTTGGATAATTTTGTGACACACATGCTTAGCGATTCTATGGTTGTTGTTTTCTTTTACTTCAAAACACATACAGTGTGTGGCCCGATTTTCATGCCTTCAGTTAACGCAAATCACCATGCATGCCTTAGAATGAGGCCAAGCTCCCCTACAAGCTTGTTTATTTGTTTTTATGATGAATATTAGGCATTTTAAAGGTTTCTTTTTCGTAAAGCTTAGCCTCAAATGATGTTTCTTTTAGAAAATTCATTCTGTATCTTGAATGCTTTAGAAAAATACCTCCTGGATCCTGAGGTCAATTGGATAACAGTGGATTCTCACCAGTTCGTGTTCGTTACAAATTAGGCGACTAATATGTCCACGAACATTTTATTTTAAAATTATTTTGCATCTTTGAATGAAGCACGTGTTACAGATTTCGGGTTATGAATGGCGTGAAAATGAACGCCCCTCATTTCGAGCGACTGAGTGATAATGACGAGTTTATGCCAGTAGAAGGCTCATAACATTTCTGGTAGAGATTAGGGCATCAAAAATAAACCGGTTTTGTGGCAAAACCAGTTATCTGGTTATTCAATTCATCGGTTATTCGATTTCAAAAACCAGATAACCGGATATTCGGTTGGTTATTTGGTTAACAATACCGTGATAGCCTAGTAATTGAATAACCGGGTTTTTATTTGTAATGCTAGCATAGATATTCGTTTTTCCTGGACTCGTGTTGTAAAAAACATTGCAACCATTTGTACAAGCCCGATATGTGCTTTTATTGACCTTCTCACATTTTGTTCATTTGTTTTAATGTGGGGACAATACGTGAATTACTAGTAGTAATGCTTTTTGAAAAGTAGTCAGTGATTACCTATTCACAAACGTTTCGTTAGTTATGAATATCCATAAGGTGCGAAAATGCATGCACTGTTGAGAAACGGGAAGTCTTTGCATGGGCCTTTAGTGATTACGTCAGTATTGAAATAACGATCTGCGCAGGTTGTATCGGTGCGTATCAAATGATACCTAAATTTTGAATAAGCTCTAAGCGAGACTAAGTATTCGTATCCGAATATTCGAATAACCGGGTGTACGTTCATTCAAACCGGATAAGCAGAATACCCGATTCTTTGTATCCGGATAACCGGATAACATGCTTCCAAGGCCGGATTTGCTTTTCTCCTATTTAACCGGATAGCCGGTTTGGCTGTACTGAAGACGTGAACCTATACTAAGAAATTAGCAGAGTTTCTGTCTAGGCTGAAGCTTTAATGGCACCATGTGACATACTGGGTGATTCTTTCTTCATCGACCACGTTATTTTAATCAGCCTATCTAATTCAGCATTTTTAGCTTGTAGGCTTTCTCAGTTTTAAGTAGGAGGTTCTGCATTACTTCTTTTTCAATTTATGGAAAGTCTGAGCGATTTCAGAAATAAGATGACCTGTCCAATTCGACCGATCAATTTATTGGTTTTTGTTCCTCCTCTTCTTCATGCCTCCGTGATTTCTAGCTTTTCTCATGCTTGTCAGGCGTACGCATACATTAGGCGGCCATAAAAAAGATTCGGCCAGGTGTTCCTTGCACTACGTCTTTTACTGGAACAGGATGCCTGTGTGGCAGGCTTCACAAACTTATTTGCGAGCGTGATACCATGAAGCTTTCCTCATTCGGGGATCGCGTGCCTCCTAGTAATCAGGCTAAGAGCACGCGAGGCGTGTTTGTGACAAACAAGACCTGATGGCGTTCCTCGAAGAACCGATGGAACCTTACCAAATATGCTTGCCTCGGTGGCGTAAATCATTCCATTCGCGCGCCACTGCTATAATCTCCAGGGGGGCTGGGGGGTCAAAGTAATTGACTACAGCTGCGCTTACTGGAGATCAGACTGACCTACCGTTCGTCTGCCTAATATTCCTAATGCACCACTTTCTTCTACACTTCTCACGGATCTGCCATCGCACCTGCAAGTTTTATCACGATTTGTAGGATATACATCTCCCAGTGAAGGTCAACGAGGTTGAAATTTAAAGCTATACAACACTTTTTTAGAGATAAACAAATCAACTTTCTTCAAACCCTCAATTCCTTTTTTTGCCACACTAAGCAATCGCTCCAAATATGCTACGATGGTTCATGTACAAATATAATCACACAAAGTTGTCAAACACGCCTCGAACAATTTTTAATGCTGAAGCGCTACGAGATTTGATCAAGGTGACCGATAAAAATTTGCGAGTTGTCCCTGTTAGGATACCCACACACAGCGCGCCATCACCAATGCGTAGGTGTGCATATAAAAGTTTTATTTTCCGACAGCTGTATCGGCGCACAGCAATAAAAAAAGAGTAAAAACAAATAAACAAGCTTTTCGATGATTACATCCTGCCTAATGTGAATTCCGAGCACAACTTAGAAACCAGCACTTCTATAGCAGAGTATCCTAATAATGAGACTGCATGATCACGTTATCGTTGCCCAACACTCCTTACCAAAGAGCGCATGAATGTACAGGTTGAATAAAACAGCCTTGAGAGCTTTCTTTCCAGCTCGAATCGTTTTAGGCAGAGCTCCTATTTCTAGGTTTTGGTGTCGGCGTCATATGCGTTCCTGCCGCCATTCTTATTAAACATAGACGCAGGAAGGGAAAGCTTTGAATAAAACAGCCCTGAATGGGCCCTGGAAGGTATATAACAGCTGCATATTACCGGTGCTTACCTACGGAGCAGAAACCTGGAGACCTACAGCAAGGATTAAACCTAAACTGAGGTCGACGGAGCGAACGATAGAAAGGAAAATCATAGGCGTAAAGTTAGGAGATAGAAAAAGAGCAGAGTGAGTCGGGGATAAAACGGAGGTCAAGAATATCATAGAGGGAAAGTCAAGAAGATACAGACATGAGCCGGGGACGTAGCGGATGAGCAAAATAGTAGTTGTCCCAGCAAGAGGTGTACCATCAGCTTTAAGACTGACCACTCCACGCCATCTACAGCAGCAGAACTGGCTGCTTTGCGCGCTGCACTTATATTGTCATCAGGAACCACCGCAACAATGGTCGATTTTCAGCGACTCAAGTGCTACCCTACAATTTGTGCTCTGAGCACAGCGTCGTGGGCCGTACGAACAGCTTGTTTTCGAAATTCGACGCCTTCTCTCTTCTTCGCACGAGAAGGGCATCATGTGACTTTTCAGTGGCTGCAAAGTCACTGTGGTGTCATAGGGAACGAACAGGCCGATACTGCCGCGCGGGCAGCTCTTGAAGGAACTCGAAAAAAAGCCATATATTTTCGCGGACCGATGCAGCCAGTAATCTTAGACGACTTGCGCGTGAAGTCACGTTTTCACTGTGGTTCCCACCAAGCAACCAGATGAATATTCAACACCACCTGTCCTCTTTGATGGCTATCAGCATGCCCACTGGGCTCGACCGAAGAGAAGGCACCCTTCTTCATCGCTCACGGCTGGATTGGCATTCACAAAATCTTAGTCCTTTGTCATAGGAATGGCGGACAACGCTTTCTGCGATGCGTGTCATTGCGAAGAGACGCTACACCACATCCTGTGTGACTGACTGTCCGTTGTATGACATCCAGAGACAGTCACTCGCATCCGTTCTTGCATGCATCGACAACAGCCAAATGTCTGTGGACACTATTCTGTCAAGTTCCCGAGAGAAGGCATTGCAACGGAAGGCGACAAAAGCTCTGTTGAAATTCCTATCGACACGGACTTGAACAAGCGGCTGTAACACTAATGTCAGACACCGCGAAATACAAGACTGGACAATGACAGAGTGTGCGCGCGTGTGCTGCCGAATGCGCTGTGTTGATCTCTCTTCCCTCTCTGCTCTCTATCTTTCATCTCCCCATCCCTCCCATGCGCAGGGTAGAAAACCGGCTGCATATTAGCTGGTTAACCTCCCCGCCGTTCTTGTCCTCCTATTTTCCTTCCTTCCTTTAGCTAAACGTAAGTTCCGGTTCTTCATTATTTCAAGCGCATTTGTCTCTGTTGGTGCTGACAGGTCACTGTGGGACTTCTATAGCTTCGATTTCCATCGAGTTTAAGTCGTACTGGCTATGCAGCGTCACTCGTACTCTTCGATAAGATTTTCGCGGTGCGGAAATATTTCCGAATCCAGAAATAGACAGCTGTTCTTCGGCTAACTCGGTGACTTCCAGCTTTCTAGACAACTCTTCTGAGACGAAGCTGCGTTGACTACCACCATCAAATAACATTCTTACAAGGCGTTTCCTTTCAGTGCCTTGAGTCCAGACTTGCGCGGTCTGTAGAAGTACTGTTCTTTTTGAAGCGTTCAAAGAAGAGCTGGAAAGAGTGGTCTGCGTTTCGTTATTTTTCTGTTTCCGTTTTGGGTAGCACATAAAAGTTATGTGCCTTCCCTTACATTTTGTGCAACCCAACTTCTTCCAGCTTTTGCATGCCTTCGCTCAGTGAAAAGATTGAGCACGTCGGAAGCAACATCTGAAGTTGCACAGTTTCTTTTTTTCTCGTCTGGCGTTAGCTCAGCTGGGCAGCCATTCCCCGTGTGACATTTATCATCGCAGAACATACAACTCTCCGGAGAGAGTTTGATGGTAAACATAGACGCTGAACCTCGGTTATTTTCTTATATTTCGGTTTGCTCATTCGTGCTCGTTCTTGGTGATCAACCGTCATCAGCAACGCCTGCTCCCGACTTCTCACTTCCAGGCTCAAGAAGTCTAGAAGAAGAGATAATTCATCTGGCGGGCTTGTAGTACCACTTGTATTTTTCGAAGACAAGGTGCGCTGAGTGTAACGGTGTACAACTTCTGCGGGAGATTCTGTCTTAATGCAGTTTTGAGCAACACTCCATACTCTCTCTCTTCGACCCCAAGGATACGAAGAGATCTCACGCGAGTTTGCAGCTCTTCATACAGCCTTTGCAGCCCTTCAAAATATTCGCATGAGCACTTTTAATGAAGGTTGAGAAGTCGGCGCATGTGGCCGTCTACAATCAGTGTCGGCTGTTGTTGCGGTGGCCGCTGGGTAGATCACGTACAGGATGAACAATCTCAAGGTTTAAAGAGGGTTCATTGGGGCGCGGTTTTCTTCCATGGATGAGCTCATGCCGACGCATTTTTGCAGCAGCTTTACTCTGCGGGCAGCCTGAATATGAGGCAGCGTGATTACCTGCACAGTTTGCACACTTAGGCTGAAGAACTGACTTGCACTCCTTATGATGGTGTTCTTCTGAGCAGATCTTACACCGGCGTCTGTTACGGCAACTTTTCCCCATGTGTCCGAATCGCTGGCAGTTATAGCACCAAAGTGCTGGACCAAGATATTCTTCCACTGGGTGACTGGTGAATCCTAAGTAGATTCTTCTTGGAATGGGGCGGTCATCTCGAAAAGTCAGAATCACTGAGTGAAGTGGACGCGACGTTACTCCTCCATCTTCCTGGCGATAGTATTTTATTTGCCGTCGCGCCGATATATCCTCTGCATCTCTCATGTATTCTAGGAGTTGTTCATCTGAATACTGCAGAGGAAAATGTTTTACTTTCCCAACGTTCCGAGGGTATGACTCTGGGATGAAAGGCTTAACTTCCAGGCCACCTACATTCGAAAGCATCAGAAGACGCTTGGCTGAAGATAAGGAAGCAACGCTGACACTGAAGCTTCCATCTCTGGTCGTTCTGAATGACTGCACTTTTTCTTTAGCAGTGGAAACTACTTTGGCTGACACTGGATTGGAGTTCACTTTCCAGAAGCTAGCACCTTCAGCTGTTGGACGAAAGACGACTGGGATGCACTCTGCTCGTTTCTTCTTATAAGCAACCAACGTAAATGGTTCATCTTCGACCATGTTTTCTTCGTCACTTAAGTAATAGGTTGACGTTTTATCGTCGAAAGGATTCTCTTCTAAGCGAAGCTTCTTGCTCTCAGCTTCATCGTCCTCCATTGCTGCTGTGCTCGCTGGAGCCATTTCGCGGTTGTGAATGAGCAAACGGGCCGACTTTATAATGTTTGGGCGCGCCTGTAAGCCCCCAGGCTTTTCGTTGTGTCCTGCAGTATCACTCATGTGGTTTAACGCACTTGGACGAGCATAAGGCTCGTGGCGATGGCTACCAACCACCGTAGTGGTCACGTACCAGCCAAGTCATTGATGAGCCTCGTACCTGTAGGGCGCCGAGCCCCCGAAGTCTTCACCCGACGTCTTGTTGGCACACCGCGGAGAAATGGATGTCAGCGTATTAGTCCAAGAAAAGAGCAGAAATTGAACACTGCACAAACACAGCGACCGAACAGAGCCACTTCTTCTTCCTCCGACACTGGTAAACACTCGCCGGTAAAATGCCGACAATTTGCAACATTCAAACGGCATTTTCAAAGCTGACAATCATCAATCGAAAGGACCGCACCTCCGTGAGTAGCAGCAATTCATTGATATGAAGCGTTTAAACGTCCCAAAACTCCCATTTGATTATTAGAGACGCCCGTGAGTAGCAGCAACTTCGCAATGTATATATGATTGCGTCTATTACAACGAGCTTCAAGGTTGTAACATGAATGAGCGTGAATATCTGTGCTTTCATATACGTGTGTTTGCGCGTTTAGGACATCGAGATTTCACGCACTCAGTTTGCTCACATGTCTTTGCGTTCAGCTAGATGACACTTCATCTAGGATTTCAGAGTATTGAGAATAACAATAACAATAACAGGTCGTCTATTTTTCATCAAGAAGTGATTTATGGCCAATCTTTCTTGTAGAAGATCTACAGCTGATCTATAACTTTCTTTGGTTGTAGCCAAGCCCGCTAATGACACCTTCCCGCTTTACCCGACAGGTGCTTCGGAGATATTTCAGTTTGTCTACGTCAGCGAGGTGCCTGTTTCGGTGAATAGTTCATTCAAATTGATCCCAAAATTCAGACTATTTGATGGGGGTCACCAAGAACTTCAGTATGTAAAGCTTAGGTAGCTTAATCTGTGCACGGGCTGGAGGAGAGTCATGACAAGATACGTGCCTAGGTACGACTTGAGGTGCAGATAAATTACGTTTGGCACAGGACTTCGTTAGGACGATAGAATCTTGGTATTGCCCCAACTCTTTGAAGCTTGTCCTCAAGGTTATGATCAGCCACAAATTCTTCTATCGGTTCGTTAATAGAGTCAAGGTTCGTTAATAGAGTCTCTTTTGTTTTCCAGAGGTTAAGAAGATCGCTTAGCTCACCGGTCGGCGTTGGTTTCCGGCTGCATAGGAGTCATCATATTGTCGATGATCCTGGTAACCGCCGCTCGAACCATCGTGTGCTTCTATCGTAGCCTTTTCACGTCTTCACGTCGGGAATTTCAAGTCTCGTGATAACGTGCAGTTCCAACCAGACAAAAAAAATCCGCGTGGTGATGGAACTGCATTAAAAGGCCCAGGGTGCGGCCTCAGCGGTGACCACCACCGGTAACGCGCTCACTCATCAGAGAAGAATTGGCCCCCCTGGTGCTGTATCTGGCCACTGTCTCCCGCATGCATACGTCAATTAACACACGGCTCTCAGTCTCCAGCAGCCACGAAGCAACTGACCACGGCGGCAGTCAGATCTGCAACGCAGCAGAGGGTGCTAGGAATCTCTGGATCCGGACCGGCCGCCATTGGAACCTGAACGTGGCACCGTTTAACGCTAGAACCTTATCCAGCGAGGCATGTCTAGCTCTACTATTGGAGGAGCTAGAGGGTATTAAATAGGATATAATAGGGCTCAGTGAGGTTAGAAGGACCGATGAGGCCTATGCGGTGCTACAGAATGAGCACATCTTTTGCTAACGGGGCTTGGCTGACAGAAGAGAACTGGGAGTGGGATTCCTAATTCACAGAAACATAGCTAGCAACATAGAGAAATAATATAGCATTAATAAAAGGGTGGTAGGTATCGTAATTGAACTTAACGAGAGACACAAGATGAAGGTGGTAGAGGCTTACGCGCCCACATTCAGCCATGATGCCGCTTCAGTTGGAAGCTTCTATCAAGACGTGGAATTGGCAACGAGTAAGGTAAAAAACACAGTATACTATACTGATAGGAGACTTAATGCAAAAAGTATCGAAGAAAAAAGGCTGACACCAGACAGTAGGAGATTATGGCATCGGTACTAGGAAATGCCAGAGGAGAGCTACTAGTAGATTCGCAGAATGCAATAAGTTACGGATTTTGAATACCTTTACAGAAAACGAGGAACCGTAAGTGGACATGGAAGAGCAGTGATGGTGAAATAACAACTAAATAGACTTTATAAAGAGTGCACACCCAGGCAGCGTGCAGGATGTGGAAGTGGTTGGTAAGGTACGATGCAGTGATGTGACGAAGCAGGGAAAGCGAGAGCAGACGACGGAGTGGCCGATCGCTGGAAGGCGAGAAAAACGAAGGAGCTCGGGCTGCAGAGAAGATTAAGAAGGGCGCGCGCAGGCGAGACAGTTTTTTTTTTTGGAACGCCGGCAGAACGGGCGGCAGGTTGTTGGAGAACCCGCATCTACGCGCGAGGTTCGCATACACAGGGCGCCTGTCTTCGGGACAGCGAGCGCCTCACGGTCCTCGCCTGGCAAGACCTGGGACGCGGCCTGCTGCTCTCGGAGAACCCGCACCTACGCGCGAGGTTCCAGATTGTCCACCGCCGTCGAGACGAGCGTCGCAAGGTCCTGGCCTGGCGCGGACGAGCCCTGTCTGGCTACCGGCTACCGAGCGACGGTTCGTTCACTCGGCCCTTAACCCCTGCTGCTGCTACGTCGTTTCCACACCGGACATCTACCCGACGACGATTACGTCATCACAGGGACTCAACCAGCCCACAGCCTCCTGGTCCCCAAGCACCGCCACGTGAGACAATTGACTAGTAGTGTACGCTGCCGCTTTATGTATTTCGTGTGTGTATGCTGTCAAATACAATTGTAGTGTGGTTTGTTAACGTCAGATACCGTCTCCTCCATCCGCAACGCGTCACACGCTCTGCGGCGCGACGAACCTCACCAACAAACATCACATCTGGCGTCCGCGCGACAGGACCGCTCTTATCCTATAAAAGAGCAGCGCGTCGCTTATGCGGGTCTGACGGTTGACGATGGAGACGGACAAGCTCACAGCAATTGGAAAGGAACTGGGGTTGAGCGGTCCAGGGCTAAAGCAGTGGATCGATGAGGAGCGCGTACGTGAACGAGAAGCGCGGGAAGTACGTTTAGCCGAACGCAATGCGGCAAAAGAAGCTGATGCCGAGGCACTGGCGAGGCTACAAGCAGAAAAGGAGGTTCTCGAACTAAGGTTGAAGCTCCGAGAGTTAGATGCGACAACGGGTAGCGTGACTACAGGTCAATCAGTAGAGGGTCCGCACATGGGTTCTCCTCAAAGCTACGAAAGTCCGCACAAACTCATACCGCCCTTCAACGAAGTTCGCGACGAGCTGGACGCGTACATCCAGCGCTTTGAACGCGTCGCCAGGAGCCAGGATTGGCCGCAAGACAAGTGGGCCCTTTCACTGAGCCTTTGTTTGACAGGTGAAGCGCTAAGTGTTGTTGGCAGAATGGCACCTGACCATGCCATGGATTACGCAACGTTAAAGAAAACGTTGTTGCAGCGCTTCCGGTTTACAGAGGAGGGCTACCGCACTAAGTTTCGGTCGGCGAAGCCTGAGGACTGCGAAACGGGTCGACAGTTCGCTGGGCGATTACTAGGTTATTTCGACCATTGGCAAGAGATGGCCAAGACCGAACGGACGTACGAAGCTCTACGAGACGTTATTGTTTCAGAGCAATTCATCACGCAGTGCCACGAGAAGCTGGCAATCTTCCTGCGGGAAAGGGATTGCCGAGGAATTGAAAAGCTAGTAGAAGCTACTGATCATTATATGGAGGCGCAGGGTTTCGTCAACCTTGGTAAAGGTAAGGACGACAAGGACCATAAAAAGCCACCAGATCGAGCGCAGGCCGCACTACGGAAAGAGGAAAAGGACAAACCACATTGTTTGCTTTGTGGAAAGCGCGGTCATAAGGCCTCAGATTGCTGGGCAAATACTAAAGGGCCAAGGACAAAACCAGCCTTCTGCGGAAAATGTAGACGTAGTGGGCATAGCAAAGAGGACTGCCCTAACAAGGGAAGCGGTAAAGCCTCGTGCCTGAAAGAGCAAGCAGAAGGTCCGAAAGCATCAAACCAGGAGACACAGGCTTCCCGGCAAGGTACTGATTGCTCGAAACGTACGAGAATCAAGTGGGAGGACAAGTCTATGCCTACGGCCGAAGGCGTCCTTGAAAACCAGCCCGTTACGGTCTTACGGGATACAGGATGCGACTCGGTTATTGTGAGAAGGTCCCTTGTACCAGTCAGCAATCTGACGGGGAAAGTTTCCTCTGTGTGTCTTCTTGATCGAAGGGTACTGAAACTGCCGGAGGCAGACGTGCGAATTATTTCACCCTTTTTCTCAGGCAAGACTCGCGCGATCTGCATGGATGACCCACTGTATGACGTCGTTCTGGGAAACGTCCAAGGGGTCCGTGACGCCTCCGATCCTGATCAAGATTGGAAAAGACACCTACGTCCAGCTAGTCCGATGAAAATATCATCTAGGGTGGGAGCGGACGACGGATCGCTGACTGGATCTTATACTACAGATGCATTCACTTCGGTTGCGAGGCAATCAAAGGAAAACGAAGTCGCCGCGACAGTCGGACAGAGTTCTCGTCGCCTGCCGGTACCAACAATAAGTCCCCTAGATATGAGTGCACGTGACTTGCAGAAAAGTCAGAGGGATGACGCTAGCTTACAGAAATGCTTTGAGGCCGTCGATAAACCCATCCAGACCAGGTTTGCCGAGATTCTTTTCTTTACAAAAGAAGAAATTCTATACAGGAGGTACAAGCTCAGATCGAAGAGAGAAACTGAACAACTTGTTGTACCTACAGCCCTCCGCCATTGTGTAATGCAAATGGCTCATGAAGGAATTCTTGCGGGCCATCAGGGTATAAAACGCACAACAGACCGTATCCTCGAGGAGTTCTATTGGCCAGGGGTACTTTCTGACATCACACGATTTGTGAAATCGTGCGACACGTGCCAGAGAACTTTCCCAAAACACTTAGTTGGGCGAGTACCGTTGGGTAAAACCCCCGTCATTGATACACCGTTTAAGAGAGTGGCCATTGACATTGTGGGACCATTATCTCCCAAGTCAGAAAAAGGGAATAGATACGTTTTGACAATGGTGGACATGGCAACGCGGTATCCTGATGCGGTGGCGCTGCCAAGCATTGAAACAGAAAGGATCGCTGAAGCACTGTTGGAGATGTTCTCGCGAGTGGGGGTACCTCAGGAAATCATCAGCGACCGAGGCACGTCTTTTACGTCCCACCTAATGCGCGAATTCAGCAGGCTTCTATCCTTCACACAGTTGCCGACGACACCATATCATCCCATGGCAAATGGTCTTGTCGAGAGGTTCAATGGCACACTTAAACGAATGATAAGACGAATGTGTCAAGAGTGCCCGAAAAGTTGGGACCGGTACTTAGCGCCTTTACTTTTCGCCTATAGAGAAGTTCCGCAGTCAAGTTTGGGCTTCGCCCCGTTTGACTTACTGTATGGCCGTTACGTCAGAGGGCCCATGTCAATATTGAAAGAGATGTGGACTGGTAATCATCTAGATGATGAGACGAAGACCTCGTACGGCTATGTAGTTGACCTGCGGAGACGTCTTGAAAACACTTGTCGTCTAGCCAAGGAGGAGCTGCAGAAAGCCAAACTTGTGCAGAAGAAGCACTATGACATGAAGACTAGACCACGGCGTTTAGCTGTTGGAGACAAGGTGCTGCTGCTACTCCCGTCGGACAACAACAAACTGATTCTAACATGGAAAGGGCCTTTCACAGTTCTAGAGAGGAAGAATGACGTGGATTACGTTATTGATTTAGGAACGCGAACATCTCTGTTTCACGTCAACCTCCTCAAAAAATATCAAGAACGACCATCGGTACCACAGCCAACAAAAGAAGCGTCAGTCGCGTGTCTGGCTGATGATACTGAGCACGACGATCTACCATGCGTACCTTTTCAGCAAAAAGAATCTGCTGCCGATGTGAACATATCGGAAGCACTCTCTACTAAACAGCGCACGCAGATCGCTAGAATACTGCATACCTACGAGAATGTATTCACCGACATTCCCGGCAGAACACATCTCACCCAGTGCAAGTTGAATGTCGCAACGGATACACCAGTGAACATACGGCCGTATCCACTACCGTTTGCTACCAAAGAGGCAGTTCAACAAGAAATTAGAGACATGCTGAAGCAAGGCATCATCGAGCCATCTGAGTCTCCCTACCAGTCGCCGATAGTAGTTGTCAAGAAAAAAGACGGGACAATACGTCTATGCATTGACTTCCGGCAACTCAACAAGATACTGCTGAACGACAATGAGCCCATACCTCGAGTTGATGTTATTTTTGGACAACTGGGGAAGGCACGATATTTTTCTAAGTTCGACTTTGCTAAAGGGTATTGGCAAGTCCCGATGCATGAAGAGTCCAAAGCAATGACAGCGTTTTCTACATCAGCAGGCCTTTATCAGTTTCGTTTCATGCCGTTTGGCATTAAAACCGCCCCAGCTGTCTTCAACCGTCTAATGAGGAAGGTGGTAGCAGATATACCCCATATTTACTTTTACTTCGACGATGTGCTCGTTGCAACCGAGACGTGGACAGAACACGTGGCCACACTTGAAGCCTTTCTTCAACGAGTTAGCGAATCCGGGTTGACGATTCGACCAACGAAAAGTGAGATTGGTCAGCGGTCAGTAAAGTTCCTCGGTCATCACGTCGAAAATGGCATCATCAAACCCCAGATCGAAACCCTTGATAAAATACGGGCAGCCAAGCGCCCACAGACGAAAAAAGAAGTACGCTCTTTCCTTGGACTTACGGGCTATTACAGAGATTTCGTCCACAAGTACTCCGAGATAGCAGGACCATTAACTGAACTGACTAAAAAGAGAGCCCCTAACAAAGTAATTTGGGGAGTGCAGGAACAGAAAGCCTTCGATGCACTCAAGACCATGCTGTCTACACAACCTGTCTTGAGAGCACCCGATTTCGCTCAGCCTTTTGTACTTCGCACCGACGCCTCGTCAACAAGCGTAGGTGCCATACTTATGCAGCGGCATGGTGCTATGCTACACCCAGTGTCGTACGCTAGCCGACGACTGCAACCACGAGAAACTGCCTATTCGACAATCGAGCGCGAAGCCCTGGCACTCACGTGGGCCATCCAGAAATTTCATATTTACTTGTTCGGGCGAACGTTCATACTACAAAGCGACCACAAGCCTCTCGTTTACATCAACTCCGCCAAACACATCAACAGCCGTGTTCTACGTTGGAGCCTCATACTCATGGAGTACGACTTCAGCGTTGAATATATAAAAGGCAGTGAGAATGTAGGAGCAGACTATATGAGCCGGTTGCCAAGCGCATGAACATCATCGCTACACGGCTTGAGGATTTCGCAGTGTCGGGTATAATTGATGGAATTTTTTTTTTCGGTGCACATTACTTACCGTGACGGACCAACTTTCATCTCGTCTTGCGAGTACCTTTGAGAGTGTCGGGTGTGCGGGGCCCTGAACACTGGTGACAACTTTTGTGTCTCTTATGTGTGCCGAGTGTGCGGGGCTCGGAAGTGTAGTGCAGTGCTCCGAGTGCGCGTGTACTACGGTGTCCCAAGGGGTCCAGTGGCAGCTGCAAGTTCTTCACAGCGAAGAACCTTCTTAAGTGGGGGGGTAATGTGACGAAGCAGGGAAAGCGAGAGCAGACGACGGAGTGGCCGATCGCTGGAAGGCGAGAAAAACGAAGGAGCTCGGGCTGCAGAGAAGATTAAGAAGGGCGCGCGCAGGCGAGACAGTTTTTTTTTTTGGAACGCCGGCAGAACGGGCGGCAGGTTGTTGGAGAACCCGCATCTACGCGCGAGGTTCGCATACACAGGGCGCCTGTCTTCGGGACAGCGAGCGCCTCACGGTCCTCGCCTGGCAAGACCTGGGACGCGGCCTGCTGCTCTCGGAGAACCCGCACCTACGCGCGAGGTTCCAGATTGTCCACCGCCGTCGAGACGAGCGTCGCAAGGTCCTGGCCTGGCGCGGACGAGCCCTGTCTGGCTACCGGCTACCGAGCGACGGTTCGTTCACTCGGCCCTTAACCCCTGCTGCTGCTACGTCGTTTCCACACCGGACATCTACCCGACGACGATTACGTCATCACAGGGACTCAACCAGCCCACAGCCTCCTGGTCCCCAAGCACCGCCACGTGAGACAATTGACTAGTAGTGTACGCTGCCGCTTTATGTATTTCGTGTGTGTATGCTGTCAAATACAATTGTAGTGTGGTTTGTTAACGTCAGATACCGTCTCCTCCATCCGCAACGCGTCACACGCTCTGCGGCGCGACGAACCTCACCAACAAACTTCACAAGTGACCATAGAATGATACGGTCTCGAATCCACCTAGACTTGAAGATGTAACGACGGAAACTGATACGCAAGAAGCCAATCAATGAGCTAGCACTGTGAGGGAAAGTACGGCAGTTCGGAGACCCGCTTCAGAACAGGTACTCGGCTCTTATCGAGGAAACCGACCTTAGCATCGATACAATGAATAATTTGACGAGTATCATTACGGAGTGTGAGTGGAAGTTGGAGGCACGGTAGTTAGACAGGACACTGGCAAGCTTTCCCAGGAAACAAATAATCTCATTAGGAATCGTCAAAGCATGAAAGTCTCAAGTACAACAGACAAAATAGAACTGGCATATTTTTCGAAGTGAATAATAAGCGTAAGGTATCCGATGTAAGAAGGTATAACATGGAGAGAATTGAACACGCTCTGAAAAATGGAGGAAGCGTCAAAGCAGTGAAGACGAAACCTCAGATAGGTGAAAATCGGTTGTATGCAGTAAGGGACAACGAAGGCAAAACAACTACCAATATAGATAGTATAGTTAAAATAGCGGAGGAGTTTTACAGAGATCTGTACAGTAGCCAAGACAATCACGACCTTAATACCATAAAAACTAGCAGTAACCCAGATGACACCCCACCAGTAATGATAGATGAAGTCAGAAAAGCCAAGGAGAACATGCAGAGGCAACGCTGCTGGTGGGGATTAGGTAACATCAGATCTGCTGAAAGATGAAGGGCAGATTGTATTCGAAAACTAGCCACCTTGTTTACGAGGTGTCTAGTGACGGGAAGAGTACCAAAGTCTAGGAAGAATTCTAACATCATCCTAATACATAAGAAATGAGATGACAAGGACTTGAAGAATTACAAGCCGATCAGCATGCTTTCCGTAGTATACAAGCTATTTACAAAGAAAATTGCTAACAGAGTTAAGAAAACATTAGAATTTAATCAACCAAAGAAACAAGCACGATTTCGAACAGGCTACTCAACAATCGACCACATTGATATTATCATTCAGGTAATATAGAAAAGCTCAGAATACAGCCAACCACTATACATAGCCTTCACTGATTACGAGAAGGCGTTGATTCAGTTGAAATATCATCAGTCATGCAGACACTGCGGAATCAAGGCGTCGGTGAAGCATATATAAACATCCTGTAAGAAATCTACAGGGGATCAACTGCTACCATAGTGCTTCATAAGGAAAGCAACAGAATACCAATCAAGAGAGTGTACCAATCAAGAAGAGAATACCAATCAAGAAGAAGGGGGATACAATCTCCCGAATGCTATTTACCGCGTGCTTACAATTGGTTTTAAGAGACCTAGAATAGAAACAGTTAGGGATACGAGTTAATAGAGTACTTTAGTAACCTGCACTTCGCCGACGACATTGCATTGCTGAGTAACTCAGGGGACGAATTGGAACTCATGATTATGGAGTTAGACAAGCAGAGCAGAAAGGTGTGTCTTAAGATTAATGTACAGAAAACGAAAGTAACGTACAACAACTCCAGCAGGGAGGAGCGCTTCAAGGTAGGTACACTGTAAACAGAAATAAGCCGACATGGTAGCAAATGACCTTGTCCTCTGGCGCATGCTCCGATGGGAGTTTTATAAACACCGTCCAGAGGGAGTAAAAAATTTACTCCCCATCAGTAGGGGGTTTTTGCATGGTGCCTGGGGAGTTTTTATTTACATCCATCGGGGAACTTTTTCAGGTAAGTATTGGAGTAAATTGTTTGCATTGACCGAGAAAAAAAAATACGTCAGCAGCCATACCATGCAGAAGAAGGGCTTTTTTTATTCCATTACCTTCGATACACACAACAATGATTACAGTACGCAAACATGCTCACAACGTTGACGGGATATTACAACACTCACACTCACCACAACTTGTCACCTGCAGTGCACACCTACCATTCAGTCACCGGGTATATATAGGCACCACATTCTGACCTCCCATGTAGCCTGGAAGGAACCCTTTTCTGCTAATAATTAAGGAATAAACACGCAAGGCGTAAGTATGAAGTTGCGGTGGCCTGATATAAGCACTTCAATGCACGTGCCTTTTATCATAAGCCTGCCTAATATTCAATATTTTTTAACTATAGCGAAAAAGTTTTATCAGTTTTCGCTTTATCGTACGGGCTGAACTTGCATTAGCAGTACTGTTTGTGGATCCGTAAAATGCACTGAATCTTACACAAAGCCTGCGCGGCCTTGAATGAACACATTAACGAGGCACACTCAGCAGCTCGAGCGATGAACCGAGGTAGACCGCCGCTACCGCGTTCGACGATTAGGCCTCACTCACGAGTACGGCACGTTGATTTGATGAACGACACAGGCGATCACAAAATGCTTGCTGATGTTCAGTTTATGCCTCGTTCTTTTTCCATGCACATAAATAGGTGTCCGCTATCTACGCAGTTTAAGATACGGAGCGATAGGGTTAAACCTAACGAGGCGGTTCGCAGTCGCTGCTCCCGTTGCTCGCATGCATTGCATGGGCATGCATGCATGCCGTACGATGTTTCTGTGTGTCTCCGCCTCGTTCAGCGCTCGCCTTCGAGTTAGTCGTTTAACAGCTGTGGCCGCAAGGCACAGAAGTCTGTAATTCATTTCAGCAGCCTTTATTTTTGTAAAACACATTCATTGCCTTGCCGGTAGTGAGTGCTAGCTAGCTCGTAGACCTCGCCACGGCGGCCGGTGCGCAGTGCGAGCTCGATACGATGCCGGCTTGATACCGATGGCATAGCGAGGCCTCCTTACCGCTTAGATGTTGCAGCCGGTGAAATGCCGGTAACACTCCGAGAACTCTCCACCGGCGGAGACGGGGCGAGCGCGTCGCCGGCGAAACTCTCACAGTGGTTGCCAGCCAGCCTGCCGTGGTCGAGCGAAGCCTACTTCGAACCACTTCGACGTTTTACGGTGCAATCGCTGACATTCGTACGCCGCCTTGTAGTTAGTCATTTGACAGCTGCAGTCGCAAGGCGCAGAAGACTGTTATTCATACCAGCAGCCTTTATTTTAGAGTCGAAGCTCCTTATGGCGTCGATTGTGCGTCCCTCGTAGTACGTAACCACCAGTGGCACATACCCGAAATAGCGGTCCTTACAATGTCTGCTGGATGGGGGCACTTGTATATGATGAATGCATGATGAAAAGATGTGAGATGGCTGTGCTTGGAGTTTTCTCTAGACATATGGACGGACGAACGGACTGACACACGCACGGACGGACAGACAGACGAATGAACAAACGGACAGATGCACCAAGGATCACACAGATAGGCGGACGCAAGAACGAATGGACAGACAGACTGACGAACGCTGCGCCCCACCAATCATCATTCACTCCGTGGATATGCTGTGATTTTTTTGTGAGACACATTCTTTGCCACACCGGTGGTCGGTGCTAGCTCGAAGCGCTTGCCACAGTGGTCGGCGCGCAGTGCGAGCTCGATACGATGCCGGCTTGATACCGATGGCATAGTGAGGCCTTCTTACCACTTATAGTTACAGTGGGTGAAATACCGGTGACACTCCGAGAAGCCACTATCGGCGGAGACGGCGCGAGCGCGTCGCCGGCGCATCTCACACCGGTTGCCGGCCAGCCTGCCGTAGTCGAGCGAAGCCTACTTCAGGCCGCTTCAAAGTTTTTCGCTGTTAAACTCCAGGAGCAGCCGCTGACGATCGTAATAGCTCACTTTTGCTACCATTTATTTATTCTTTGAATTTTTTTGTTACTCGGCCCTTTGAAGCGCGGCATTCACGGCGTATTGTTGAGGATTCGGACCAATGTGCAGCGTGGTTTAACGGTGCGAAATATATTGAAATGTTCACAGTAAATTCCAACCGGTTGTTGCAATTCTTCGCTGCATTTATAATTTCGTTGCTTGCTGACAGATGCTCACACGGTTAGCCACACAAAGCACCAGTGTTTCACACCAACGTGCTAACATATGCCCGTACACACACACACACACACACACACACACACACACACACACACACACACACACACACACACACACACACACACACACACACACACACACACACCCACACGTCACGCCCAAAGAGGGTTTTTAAGCTCCATAGGGAGTTTGTAACCACGTGACCTGAAACTCCTTGGGGAGTTAACAAAGTCGTGTCGTTCATAAACTTTGTCATTAAGCAGGTGGCGTTTCACGACGACATGTGCCGAGTTCACACCCTACCAGGAAGTAAATAAAATGGGCAGAGGAGTTTTGTGGGCTCATGTGCTGGAGAAACTCCCATCTCGGCTAACTTTTGCGTACAGTGTAATAGTGCACTTCAAGTTGTAAAAGACTTTGTCTACTTAGTGCAGCTAGTAACCGCGGAGCTGAACCACGAGATCGAAATAACTAGAATAACAAGAATGGGGTGGAGCACATTTTGTAAGCACTCTCAAATTATGACAGGTAGATTGCCACTATCCCTCAAGAGGAAGGTAATTAACAGTTGTATCTTGCCGGTACTTAGCTACGGAGCAGAAACCTGTAGTCTTACAAAGAGGGTTCAGCTTAAATTGAGGATGACACAGCGAGCAACGGAAGGGAAAATGGTAGGTGTAATCCTTAAGAGACAAAAAGAGAGCAGAGTGAACTATGAAACAAACGATGGTTAAGGATATCATAGTTGAAATCAAGAAGAAGAATCGAACATGGGCTCGGCATATAGCGCGTAGACAGAATAACAGCTGGTCATTAAGGGTGACTAACTGCATTCCCAGAGAAGGCAAGCGGCTAGGGGGAGACAAAAGGTTAGGTGGGCAGATGAGATTAAGAAGTTTGCGGGTATAAATTCGCAACAGCAAGCACAGGACCAAGTAAACTGGTGGAAAATGGGAGAGGCCTTTGTCCTGCAGCGGACGTAGTCAGGCTGCTGCTGATGATGATGACGTGGCTCGTTCGCTTGTCGCCCAGCGTCACCGCGTTGATTGCGTCGATCAGCCGTCCTCTTCAGAGAGCTCGCCTCATCATTAGGGGTCTTCAACTGCTCGTTCGAGTCCTGGTCACGGCACCATGATGTTGAAAACCAGGAAGCGGAGCCATAGTAGAGAACGTCGTGTATATTAGACACTGGGTTCAAAAACTAAGAGCAAAATGGAATGCGCGCGCGCTATCCGGGCACGCTCTAGTCTTCTTCTCCTTCTTCGTTGCTCTTCCGAATGAATATTTAACAAAGACAGAAAAAAGGATGGTGCCGGATTGATTGGCGGAACATGGGATCGGCATTTGTCTTCCACTGAGCGTAGTCAGACCGACGGTGATGTGGTACCGCGGTAGACGCGGCAGAAGAAGAAGAGAGCCGTGTAGGTCATGTGCGCGAGCCATGAAAAGGATAGAACAGCCCGGGTTTTCACCTGGCTGGTCGCGGAAGCCTCGCTCTCTTCAATATTACGGTTTACCCACGTACCAATAAAACTGTGACCACGGCATGGCCTCATCCGCTATCATA